>JANHZU010007625.1:0-19612 GCA_032468055.1 Acrochordus granulatus | reverse complement strand
CAGGTGAGGAAGGCTCTGTGTATATGTGTGTGTGTCTGTTTGTGTGTGTGAGACAGGGAAGATGGAAGATCAATCTTCCTACACTTTGAAAAGAGTCCTAGCTGGTGTGAGGCAGACGAGTGGTTGGAGAGGAGGAGGAGGGTTACTGTTTGGAAGGAGGATCCTGAATCTCAGGAGTTCTTTCTCTTGAACGGCTTTCACTAACACTGCTGGTTTCACTTAATTTACCCTTTTTATGCAGCAAGAGAGAATAACTATTGGCTCATTTGTGAGGTTTCTCATGTGAGCTCATTGCACAATGCTCATCTTGCAAGTTTTCATTCATTAAACAAGTTAAATTTTATTAAAAAAATTGCTTGTCTTGCAAAGCACTCATTAATTGTGTTACTTGCAATCCAAGGTTCCACTGTATTTGGTAAGTCTATTTCTTAAAGTCCGCAGAAATACATGTTTTGTAGTGGCATTAAATGAATATCATGGTCATTACGTGAATCCATTGTATCTAATGGTTGATTTTTGCCAGAAACTAGAAATAAATACTTGAAACCATCAAAAAAGTAAAAATCATGGTCTTTGGCTGTGGGATGCTGCAGACAGTCCTAAAGGTGAGCTAGTTACCAAGTGTTCAAAATGTGTTCATATGACCTCAAAGAGCACAGTCATTGTAACTTTGAAATTGGACTATAAGTACCTTTTGGGGGTCCATTGTAACACAATCATTAAGCAACCAGTTGTAAGTCAAGAATTACTTGTAATATTATGTTCCGGTCTTTTCCAGCATGGAGTATACCACATCCAGCATGCTATCCAAAAGCTAACTGTGACCCTCATTCTTCCAAAAAATTTACTTCATTGATTTAGGATTCTTCAGATGATAACCAAAACTTTTTAGGCCTGTAAGTTATTTTGAACTTAGTTTCTGTACTCTCAACATCAGTCAGCATATTCTCAAGAGCTTTTAATTATTTCATTTGGAATATGAATTTGCCAAGCACAAATTATGGCACAAATTGCCTTTCATTTCCCAGTTCTTCCCTAATTGGCAATACATACCAGGAAGAAGAGGGGAGAAAAGCAGGGGTGTACTTTGTTACTTTTTTCCTCTTCATTATTTTATTTTATTTCTTGGACTCCAATAACTATCTGCAACCTCACCTTTTGAAAAGCTTTTTTTAACTGATAGTTTCTCAACTACAATGAGCAAAATCTGAAGCCAAACATTACGTTTATCTCCCTTAACATCTCCCTCACAGAGAGAGATTGTGCAGTGTACAGATAAAATATAAAGCCATAAAAACATTATATCGAATTTAAATTTTAAAAAGCATGATGGATTAAAATCAGTATGAAAGTTAATTAAAAGGTGGAGGGCTTTTCAGGGTATTAACCTATGGCTGCATGCTTCTATGTGAGTCCCAAACAAGGGCATGCAGCCATGTTTTTACACTTTCCAGAAGGCCAGGAGAGTGGGACTGCCTCGCTTCTGGAGGGAGAACATTCTACAGAATGGGGGCAACTGCAGAGAAGGGTCTCTTCCTGGACCCACTAGTTGAAATTATTTAGCTGAAGGAGTTCACAATATGCCTTCCCTGTCCTACCAGGTGGGATGGATTGATGTAATGAGATGTTATCATTATATGACTGAATAGTAAAGCAACTAGAAAAAAATGTACTTGTCAAGATACAAATGCATAACCATCCAGTGATGTCCATAGGGCCAGAAACAAATAACACAAATTCACTTAAATGAAATCATCTGAGCCATGGAAGTGATCCAGTTCTCTTTGCTGAAATATAGAGGTCACCCACTTTGCCTCCACACAGCCAATTATATGATCTAGGATTGCTTTGACCAGTGATGCAGAAGAAGGGTTTCTACTACAACATTGGCCAACATTTGGCTTTTGGAATTACCCATTTCAAACTGGGTAATGTCAGGATTGTCCCCAACTTTTGTAGAAACCACCCAGCCTACACCTTCAGTGCATGCTGAGAGACTCCAGACTGGCATATCAAGAGACCTGGGCAGTGTCCAAATGAACAGCCTATTATTTTACCACATTGTCATAAACGAGTCAGTCTAGATTAAAACTACGAGGGGCATTTGAATCCAAGAGCACATTTTGTATCCTCTCGTAATACAGTAATAAAAGAAGATGTTTTGTGGAAAATGAGCAATCTGAAAGTGAACCATGGCTTCAAGGGAACTAAGATACTGGTTCTCCTTGCCTCATTTTCTAAGAACGCAGCAAGAGAAGATGCTTTTGAAAGCAGTAACTGTGTACCTTGAACAAATAATGAAAGCAAGTGGCTGAAACAAAGGCAGGAGAGAGGAAACCTCCACTGTAATTTCAAGGGAGCATGGGATGACCAAGCCAACACTGCTTTTCATCAGTTTCCTTGTGCTAGCAACAAAATGTCTCAATCAATTTGTCCACATATTGCAAGAAGATGAAAGAAGCAGCTCGGTGGATCAAGGGTATATTCTTCAGTTTCCAATATCATTTACAAATAATAAACTGGACTAAAGAAATCTGTCCCCAACATAAGCAGTAGCCCATACATATTTATCTGGAAATAAATGTCATTGAAATCAACTGAAATTCCAGTAAGTATGCATGAGCTTATGCTTGCTGATATTTCTAGTCTCTACCTCCTATCATGTAGCACTTAGTTTACACAACATAATGCAGATATATGCAGATAGAGGATCAATTTGTTCATGAATGTAATGCCTAATTTTATTGGCAATGAATTTTTAACCATTCATTCATTCATTCAATGATATTTTTGGGTTAGGTTTGGTCTCACTCTTTCTGTAATGTCACCTCTGATAATGCAAATGTGTGTTTCTGTATGCATGAGAGGCTACGTACGTACATAAAGAAAGGTGTCATATACTTTTTTTGTTTGAAGTTAAGTCTCAATAGTGATAGGGATATATCCTAAGTTTAACTCATAACTGATCCAAACTCTTTAATATTTATAGAAAACCCTTAAGAATTTCCTTAATAATCTCTTTGGACATTATTTTGGACAGTAACATTTGCTTGACATTTTATAAACTAAAAATACATTGAAAATAAGGGATGAGAGAAAGTTAACATGGCAGACAAGCTTGGGGTAAATATAAAATGGCTGTATCAATCCCTTCTTTGAATAAAAGGAGGATATAAAAGAAGCCTGTATATCAAGAAGAGTCCTCTTTCATGCATGCCTCACCAAGTTTCCTCTCTAAATGCCTATCTTCCATGCTGTGATACCCATAACTAGTGGTGAGATGAAGGAGAAAATAGCTACTTTTTGACTGATTAAAGATTAAGGTCTCATAAGATACAATTTTTTGATGCATTATATGAAGAATACTCATTCCTAAACTATTCTGGAATTGACCAATACTGTAAATCATATATAGTCAGAGTCAGTCCTACAGATCGGCCTTGGTGCAGTTACCAAGATTACATTTTTTTATCTTTTTATGGCCAAATGTAAAGAGATTGACAAATCTCATAAAATCTATCATTTTTAGGCAAAAATCCAAAAATCTTATGAAATTAAATTTTATAATTTAATTTGTGGATCTTGCAGACCTCATTTGTGAGAGGACTTCACACAGGATGATATAATGGGTGGTTTTTTTTTAGTATGCCCTCTGATGGAGTCATTTTTAATTGCTAGGGAGCTGTTTTTCAGATTTCTCACAGTGCCTCTAAAATAATATTATTTTAGGACAAGGCTGGGCATTTTACAGTTAACGGATAACATTCAGATAACATTCGTATTGAGATACGAATTGGGGGTGTATGTACAACACTGTATAGAATCCAAATAAAGAATAAGATCATTATAGATATCCTGAATGTTTTGCATAAAAATCTGATAGCATGCTCAGATCACTTGCTTATTTTAGATTAAGATGAAGATGCCCCTTTCTCCTTGGTTTCTTACTGCCAATTTATTGTGTTATCTTTGACAGTTTTTTTTAATAGATGTGTATTTGTTAGACTCTTTTTATCTCTCTAGCATATATGCTTTTTTGCTTCTCACTTTTTAATAAAATAGGATTTTTCCTCTGTTGCTTTACATTTATTTCCAACAGCTGAAATGAAATTCTTTAGTACAAAGGAAGACAAAGAAACATTCAGCTAAAGCATGGAGGAATAAGTTGTGGCCATTATCCTAGTCTTTAGATAATTCTTACATACAAAAGAGAGCAAAATGTAAGATTCAACAATAGAACAGAAGCAAAGAAAGAGATGAAAAGTTCATCTGGGAAGTTACTATCTTATCTTTTATGGATTCTACAGTCCTATTGAACATTTTTCTGCTTTGGACTTTTTGTATTTATAGTTTCTTATTTAATTTATAAATGTTAGCATAAAGAAAGCATGATTTATGGCTTTACATTTTTCTTCTTTTCCCTGTCTCTATTGTACATAATTCAGCAGTTTTGACTTCAGTTTGCCACTTTTCCAATAAAGAAATACTTGTTCATCAAAAACATAAGGCTAATCCTTTATCTTCTCTTACCTCTTAGCAACACATAGAGAGTATAGAGGAATATCTATTGTCAAATCCATTATATTGTGAAGAACATCAAAATTTGGCACTCCAGACAAATCTGAACAATTTGTCTTACCTTATATAATTTTATTTTGCTTACGTTATAGAATTCAAGCTCACATCCACTCATCTCCCTTTCATCCACTAGATAACTTTTTCATGTACTCCCTCCCAGTGACCTTTACCACTTCAGGGTTGTACAAAATGTCATCACTGCAATCAGAAATACAAGAGGGCATGTTGTCATAAACAAATTTAACAAAATGCACCTAAAACTGCCTTCTGTATCATATGACAGTGTAGCATACTCATAATTGCAACTGTCCTAAAAAAAATTAACTCGACTCTGAAATTTGCAGTTAAAATCCATCTACTTCCTTTGTTGCTTTTTCTACAGTTCTGGCTCCATCTGAGATGGTTGGATGAGAATTAAAGACAGATTCCCTCCTGACCTTATCATAAACCAAAGTGATGTAACTGATTCAGACACCAGAGTTTGGGATATGATAGTGAGGTGATAAAGGAGAAAGGTTCATGTATCCAGCTTGTTAAACTTCCCTGATGCCTTCAGATGGGATGGAGACACTGTCACAAAGTGAGTAATAATGAATGTTTGAATTGCCAGAGAAACACTACCCTGTAATTTGTCTGACATTAGAATGTTTTGGATTGACCCTGAAGCAACTTAGTGCATTCCTTTACTTATAGTAAATCACAATCATCATAAGTGTTCACAGAAGCAGGTGTGAGTAAGTACAGTGTAAATGGAATCATTAATCAGAAAATTGATGGTATCTCCTTGATTAGAAGTAGGTCCATGTAGAAAGCCATCTGCCTGGGATGCTTGAATTTGGATCCTTGGAATTGGTTGGACTCAATAGGCCCCTTTCAGTTGGAGGATTTAATTTCAAGAGATAATTAATAAAGAGATATGGAATTAAGGTACATATGTGAAGCAACTCTTTGATGTCATCTGGCTTTAGATGATATTAAGGGGCATAAATCTTCATACATCTCTCACCTAAATATTAAGCACTTCTGATACTGTTAAAATCACTCAACAATAATATCTCTTTAAAGCCATTAAAGTATTAGTCATTTTTATCTGCTATATGTTAATACCCTTAATGTTGAAAAATGTCCTCCTACAGCCTTCATTTTTTTTGTTCTGTATATTAACCTCCCACGCATTCCCAGTGAGATAATTTTGGTTCATAAATGATTTTTTTTCAATTTTCTAATAGGGAAAGTTCAAATTAGAACTTGAAACATTAATAATTCAACCACTGATTTCCATTTAGTATTTAAGGGATCAGCAGCACAAACAAGTATGAAAGAAGAGAGTTATCTATATGGGATCTTAATTGTCTTGTGGTAGAAATAACTTTTCTTCTAAACCAGAGAGAAAATTTGTGGCTACTGGATTTCAATAAAAAATGGGCAAGGAGTATACATGAGTATCCTGCCTTTCATTGGATAATTACTTCCCCAGCAGTGTGCAACCTGTCTGGTTTTCTATGCTACCATTATGTCCCAATGAATTTCAAAATGCTTTCCCTTTGACTCTTTTTATGTGTGAAATATGAGAGGGCAGGGAGCCTTTAGAGTGATTAAAAAATGCATCAAAAAACATGCCACCAGTCACCCTTCCAAAATAAATTGAGAAAAATGACTAGGGGAAATTCAAGAAATAACAGATTCTCCATCACCTTGATAAAGATATTGAACGCACAAACCTCTTTCACAAAACAGAGAGAGAGAGAGAGATCTCAGCAAGACTTGAAAACAACTCCTCCATTTTCTTAAATATATATGTATATACACACATATACTTACAATACTTCAGCAGTATTCCTGATGCATCACTCAATCCTTCTTTGAAGATAAGGACCTTTCAGTGCTTCACACCCTTTTAAATTTTATCCAGCTTTAAGACAAATGAATAAACTCAGCCACCATCATACAAAAAAAAAAAAAACCCACCCTTCTATTTAAACCAAAAAAAGTGAACTGGGCCATCTGAAGTAACTAGTATTTAGGCTTTAAGAAGAGCTTTAAGTGCTACAAGTACACTTAAATACAAATACTACAAGTGTGTATTCATAAATTTATCATGATCGATGCCTTGTTCCTTGTCCTTGACATCTATTTTTAATAAACATTTTGTCATTTTAAACCAGAAAGAATTGAATAGAAGATAGCATGTTGAAAAAAACATGAAGCGTCAACTTTATTTACAAGAATGTGTCCTTCTCTCATCCACCCCACAATAGTTATCCTACAGGCATTCATAGAAAATGTAAATGGATACCTACTTGTTTTGTTAAAGAATATGCTCTGTGATGATTTTAGAAGAAAAAAAGTTTGTTTGTTGCAAAACACTGAGAGAAGCAACAAAAGGGAGAGAACAACCCCAGTTATGTAGTCTTCTGATACAAGAATATTTAGTAATCATCAGTTGTTTTGTGAAAGTAAATCACCATATTGCAGTCATTCTGTGTTTCCAACATTCTTTCAAAATTCCAAGTCACAACTTCACAAACATTGTTTCTGATGAATTTTGCAAAGATCAGTTTTCTTGAGATCTTTAATATAGTCTAACTGATTAAGAGAACAGAAAGTTATTCAGATTATAAATTTATAATATAACAAAGTTATTCAGATTATAAAAAAACATTCTACTGTGTTTTCTTTAATTGCCACTCTGTTTTTCAAATTGCAGAAAGCTAGGCTTAACTATGATGTAGCATTAATTCAATACCTGTAGGAATAGCACCTAAATGTAAGTGTAAATGTAAATGTGCCTCTACCAGCTGTGAAAAAATGGTTCAGTGTCTTGTATTTCATTGTGTACAAGCAAGGATTGCATTTAAACAGCTTATGGGGAATTACAGGGTGTTATGTTACTGCACAGATGTTTAACAAAAGCGTGAATTCAAAGCGATAGTAAGATGAATGGATAATCAAATACCCCAGCAAATGTTGGGAATATGTCTTTTTCATTTACTTTATTCACTTTTATGCTTCAGCCTGTTTTTATTCTTCTTAATTGGTTGTTCTAATTTTTTATGTTTATTTGTTATTTGTATTAAATGCATCTGGGCTTAGTTCTTTAGGGCATGCAGGAAAAGGAGTTCTATAACCTCCTGTAACTTGTTAAAGCGACTGTGTCTTCTCTAGGATCATGTGACTGCCCAGACTTTTCATCTGTTATGTGATTCCAGGTGAAGACAGTTATTTTAGAAGTGCAGGCAGGCACTGTTTTTGCATTCTCATATGCTACATAGCCCTTTTTTACAGATTCAAAACACTGCATAGCCCTTATATTGATGCATTTCTGAGCACACTTTTATATTACTGCTCTTCAGTATGTCTACCATCAAATTAAGAGAAATATATTTAATGTTCTTATTTAATGCATATATTAACAAAAATTGCTAGGCTAAAAAAGGACTACAAGACTGTTTCACATCCTGACATTTAACTGGTGAAAGGAAAAGACTTATTCAAAATGAGTAGATGAACTTCTACTTTTTTATGTTCACAACCATGTAGTTTTCCTAGTAACAGTAGCTATTACTAACTTCTTGATTTAGTTGGTAGGACTGTGGAATTTGCTGGATGGCATGAAAGAAAATATTTTAGACTTAACATGCTTCTAAGATTGTAAGAAAAATCTCCTGCCTTCTGCAGCATAGAAAAACCAAATAAAAAAAAAGCTCAGAGCTAGAGACAGGTCTTGCAATATTTTATGGTTCAGTATCTGAGGAAAAAAACTACTGGAAACTTGAGTTTTTCTCAATGATTATAAATCAGAGTTTGGCAAGCTGGATATCTGGGCTCTTACTGCTATAATCCTTGATCTTTGCTCCTGCTGCCTGGGGTTGATTGGAGTTACAGCTCAAATTATTATGGAGGTGGGCACAAAGTTCTCTACTAAAGTGTAGATGATAGGCATTTCTATTTTATCATTTCTGGTAAGGTTAATGGGTAATGAACTTTTCTTAAAGTCTAGAGGCATAGTCAGCTGAAAAAAATGATGCACTCTTGAATGAATTTATCAAAGAAAGGGGTATGTTGAAAGGAGAACGTATCAACTTTTATCTTTTTACAATGCCCTGAATAAAATGTTTTTAACTATTGAGAAAATGACATAGAAAACAAACCCTGTGTTCAAAATATTTCATTTTATCTAATTTTAAATCTAATCTTAAGGGCACACACACACACACATTCAAATAACATGTGAGTGAGAGAAATCTAACCAGGGCTGAATAATTGTTGCAAATCAAATCTCTCTTCATTCTGGAGTACCTAATAAAGCAATGTTTGTTTTGATCAAAATAAAATAACATCTCTCCTTGATATAAAATAATGAAGCAATGTCCATTTCAGTTAAAATAAGATATTTAAATACAACAGACATCCTAAAGGAACAGTCTCCAATCCACAACTTTTTTTATATATGTTTACTAGTCCCTAAGTCCTACCCATTGTCTAATATTTGCCAATCAAGATTCAGGACCAAGTTGTCATTCCCAACATCTACAGTGGAAATATACAGTTCTTTATTTGTGCCTACCATAATGCCATCATAATGGCTATAATCAATAATTTCCCCCAACAATGATTGGAGATGAAGAATCATATCATCTTGGACTACTGTTACATGTTGTTGTTGTTGTTGTTGAGTCATGCAGTTGTGTCCAACTCTTCGCAACCCCATGGACTGCAGCATGCCAGGCCTCCCTGTTCTGCACTACCTCCCAGAGTCCATCCAAACCCACACCTATCGCATCCACAATGCTATCTAACCATCCCATCCTCTACCATCCCCTTCTCCTTTTGCCTTCAATCTTTCCCAGCATCATGGTCTTTTCCAATGAGTCCTCTCTTCTCATGGATTTAACATGTTGATTTCAGAATCAGTTAAAGATTTTTTCCCATTTTCAGACAATATATGAAATATATTGTCTGAAAATATATGATTTGTCTCTGTTAAATGTCATTCTGTTATTTTTAAGATTTAGCTAGTCTGTTGAGGTAATTTTTGATTATACTTATGTCTTCTAGCCTTTAACTTTCCCCTCCCCTGCACCCAATATTTATTCAAATTTGATAGGCATTGCCTTCACCTCTTTATCCGAATCTTTCCTCAATATATTGGAAGGTACAGACCCATGACAACTGTGCCCATCTTGACTTTTCAGATCTGGAAGAGAGGGACTGATGATATTGGACTAGAGTATAATTCTAATACTACCTCCATGATCTGCTCTAAAGAGTGGATTTATAACATTTCAGCTCATCTCTGTGGTAGCTAGATAATGGAAACTTGCAAGGATTATTCTGTTAACTTTATTGTTCAAGAACATCATGAAGCTGCTGACTGAGGTTATCAGAAATTTTTCATCTAATATTGAGTAAATCATTATGTGGATTGGTGACACATAACTCTGGAATTTGACTAGGTTTTTAACTCTAAACTGAACTTTTTTTTCCTACGCAAGCTCATAGTTTTGATGTATTCCTGAGTTTCTCTACACCTTGCTTAAGGTACATATGATATTAACAGTATGAAATACAACTAATTAGCTGTGTCTGGCCCATGAGCCGAAAGTTCATGGATGGGTATCATCCAGCCACAATCATCATCATGTTGTTTGATGTTTGCTGCTGTACTCTTGTTTAGAGTACAGCAGCACTTTCTACATTGGTCTCTTATTGAAGATAACTCAGCTAGTGCACACTGAGGTTTGAGGCTGTTATCAAAAACTAGTAAATGTAAAGATTTCCCCTTTCTGTTGTGTTCAATTCTAGGAGATGCTGCTCATCTACATTTCATAATCAAAGAGCCAGCATTGTCCAAACATGTTTCTGTGGTCATGTGGCCAGCATGACTATACGTCAAGGTGTACAGAATGCTATTATCTTCCCACCAAATTAGGTGGCACCTATTTATCTACTTGCATTTTTACATGTTTTTGAACTGCTAGGTTGGAAATAGCTAGGGCAAGTAATGGAGCTCACCTTGTTACACAGCAATACTTGGGATTTGAACTTGGGCTGCCAAGCTTCTGGCTAACAAGCCCAGTGTCTTAACCACTCAGCCACCATGTGCCACACCATCCAATTCTAAAACAATTTCACTGCTTGCTTGGATACTACTTTCAGACTTTGTTTTTTATCACACATTTACCACTTTGAATGGTTTACAGCCCTGATCATTGAGGAAATCTTGATCACTTAGAATGTCCTTTCCTAAAAAGCCAGATTGTCACCATTATTTTCTCCCTTTTAACATTAGTTATAATGTTATAGAGTTTTTTTAACTCTTTAATTTGGAATTTGACATGGATGGCCTGACAAAGTTTGTAGTCCCTTAAATTGTACTCTTTTAGACTTATTATTATGTATTTAAAATTAATATTTTAAATATTAATAAAATATTGTTTATTTTTCTTAGTTTTACTGTTTTCTCTTGCTTTTGTGAAGCCTATCCAGGAATAAATTGCTCTGTTCTACTCTGCAGTAGAGCAAACAGAATGGCATCATGATGGATGATGTCAGTGGTCCCACCATCATTATTCCACTGTTATACTGAGAAGGGTCTTTATAGCTGCAGCTTCATGTGCTGCCTATAAGAACATTTGGAACACTTTGTTCCTAATAACTAAGGCAACTGAAAGAGAAGTTTCCTGTATCTTTTAATATAATTGAAAATAACAAAACCCTTCAAAGCATGAGCCATTATGGTAGTACTTATGCTAGAGATTGATCATCAGTCAGAAATATCGCATTAGCTCCTGTTGGCATGCACCAACCGTAGCAGTTATATTTTAGAACCCCATAGGTCAAAAACAGAGAGCCTGTAAGTAGTGAGCTTAAAAGAAAATATTAATCAAGCAGAAGTGTGTGTGTGTGTGTATTTGGTAGATTAACGGATTCTTCTTTTTCCAGATTTTCTTTCAAGAACCATTCATGTACTGAATTAAATGCAACAGAATATCAAAATAGCTTCTGGATGTTATATTTTAAATAAGAAAAGAGGAAAGAGGAGAATTGATCATGGTAAATTATCTTTTAATTTTAAACGTTTGCAAAAAAGTATTCGTTGTGTAATATTTTAAAGCAGAAAAACAAAACACCAAAGAGAAACTTTGTTGTCACTTTTAATCTGTCCTAAGAAAACCTCTTTGACAATACATTTCTGCATGTATTCTTACCTTTTCCTGAATTTTTAGTTGCTGGTAAGAAGTTGGTTCTATTTCTTTCTTACAATAATCCCTTCATCAGCCTTCTGTTTCCCTTTTTTTTAATATACAGTATGAGTTCATCACATATTAATTCAACTAAATACCCTAAATTAGGAGTAGGCAATTTCTACACTGCATGAAGCTTTGTGTAGGATATTGAGAATCATACTTCAAAGATGGGGCCAGCACCTTAAGTGAGCACGGTATGGCCACTTGTCCTCTTAAACTCATGACCAACTAAAAGACACAAATGTTTTTGAGAATATTTTAATATATCCATTCCAGGATGTTCTGAAGATATCAAAGGAATATGGATGGGCAAGTATGGCCCAGGGATCACACTTGTTCTTCTTGTCCTACTTTGTGCATTACCTGGACAGTATAGAGGAAGGATTAAATATTTCAATTTTATTCAGTTCACCCAATAAAATAATTGAAATTAGAAACAAAACATCATATTAGGAACCTTTCCTCCCTACTTTACTTTTTAATAATGAGCCAAAATATTTTAAAAATGAAGTTGAGCATTCAATAAACCATTAAAATGATTTGATACAGCAACAAGCGATTGCCCAGGTGCTGCTAAGTACAGATTCTAGTTCTCAGTAATTTTCAAAATCTTCTTTTCCCCATTTTAATTCTGAAAATAATTTCAAACAGACTTTCAAGCCTTCCTTTTCCATCTCCTAAATCTGAGAAACCTTTTTGCAGTGAACTCTGATGGAATATGTTGTTCTTTTCCCCTTTCTTTCTGTTTTGAGACTTTCTGATAACATTTAAAAGAAGACTGGATAATAATATACAAACATAAATATTCCTCTTTTTCAATAAGTCAAAATAATTGTTATATTCTTTTTTGACAATGATAGATAATTGAAAACAGAATTAAGGCATGCTGAGGCAAAACTATAACGTCTTGCCATCTCTGCTAGATATTTCTCCAGTCAAATGTTGAACATAAATTGAAGCATCTTGCAATACAATTTGTCTTTCCAGATGAAAATAGAAAAAAGGAAGAAGCTGTGACTGACATTAAGAGTTTATAACCAACCCAGTTGTCACCTGAAATGATGCATAACTCCCACAAACTATAAAGCACTTTGTCTCCCACCCTCTTTTTTAAATTTAGAAGCAATATGTTTCAGATTATGGTTCATTAATATTTGGCAAAAATATACTTCCAAAAATGAAATACAGTTTCAGATGCTTCATAACCTTTGTAAAGTCTACATGCTTTCCTATCATTCATGGATGTTAATCAAAGGGTAAAATTTCTTGGGATTCCTAGAACATCTACCTCTCATTATTACTCTCATTATTTCCCACCAGATACTTATTAAGTGCACTGGGAGCAAAGCATCCAGAATTTTCAGTCAAGCATAACTTCTGAGTTGTTGTGATCATAAAACGGTGAAGAAACTATTTTTTTATTCTCTTTCAGATGTATGCTTGTATTATTTTGTTTTGTTTTGGCTCTGAGGCACTTCAAATTTGGCATTCTGTCCTTCAAAGAAACAAATAAATAAAAAGATAGATGGAGATAGACAGACAGACAGATTAGAAGACACCAATGATTTTTCCAATTTTACAAGGGACATGTGTATATTTCTGAGTTTAGTATAAAAATTATTTCTATTTATCACTGGTATTTCAAGGCCAAAGCAATACAAATATTAACCACGTTCCTGTGACATGCTTAACAGAACTGCATGTCAAGGGAGCACTAAACTCAGTTTGTATGTGGGGAGGTGACATTTAAACCTAGTCAAATTCTAATCCCAAATCATATATCGTCTTGCTTTGGGTCAAAACACCCTCTCTTGGCCAGCGAAATCCCTTGGGAACCCTAAAATCCAGTGAAAAATGGGACAGTAGTTTAGCCCTACCTCCCTAGATGTTGCAAAAGGTTTGTAATCACAAATCTATTTTCTTGAGAGACTAAGTAGGTAGGGCTAAACTATTGTCCCATTTTTCACTGGATTTTAGGGTTCCCAAAGGATTTAGCTAGTTTTTCTTTCCAGGTTCTAACAGACATGAACATTACACTAATTGGCTGAAAAGAACAACTAGTTTTCTGCCACCTCTTCTCAGAGGCATTCCTTGTTCTAGTACTTTAAGAACAAACCAGAAACCTCAGCAGAGTTTTTGTGCCCAAGCTTTAAAATATTTGGATGCACTTCCAGATGCTCACAAAATAAGGTTTTACACAAAGCAATTTGAAAGTGTTGCTTTATATATCCAGAGGTTAGATTATACGGCAGGTCTATACTGCCATATAATTCAAGGTATTCCCTGGGCTACTTGTGTGTCTCACTGCATTCTTCAGTGCAGTGAAATCTGTGGTTTCCCTGTGTCCCCTTAGAGTTTGCGGCTGAGAAGGATAGTCTTTCTTGTTGGTTCTCTTCCTCTTAATGATGTAGTATTCCTTGTAAGGAGTCATTGCTGGTCCTTTCATTTTGAGAGGACCAGCCTGACATTTGGATGATGGGAAAAGGGAAGTGGGCTTTTTAGACTCTACTTCTGTGCAGCTGATCCTTTGCTTCATGTAGACAGATTATAGTGAGGAGAGGATTTGTGGCAAGAGGATGCCAAAGTGGGTACGTCAGGGACCCTGTGAGATTTTAGGCTTCCTTGAACAACAAGGCAGGTAGCCCAAGTAAATGGGAGTTGCCATTTTTATTAAAGGATGATGATTTTTGTTAGGCAGTGGCAGTTTTCTTTCTTTCCTAATATTTCCTTTCTTGCTTAACAGAGAAGGACCTGATGATATTAGGCTGCAAATATTTTTCTGATGCAAGATCGCAAGGCCTTGCTTTTTTAAATCTTAATTTTGATTTATCTATCGGATAGATAAATAAATAGATAGATTCTATCCCATTGTGGTAGAATATAGTGATGGATTCCAAGGAGGGAGGAGCTGCATTCCGGAAGGCAAAGAGACAGCAAACTTAGATAGTTTGGTTGGGAGAAAGAGAGTTAAGCATTCTCCTCCCTAGCATTTCTCAGAATATATCTTTACTGATGCAAATAGTTCATTTAGTTTGGCAAGATTTCTGTCTA
Organism: Acrochordus granulatus; assembly: GCA_032468055.1. NCBI lineage: Eukaryota > Metazoa > Chordata > Lepidosauria > Squamata > Acrochordidae > Acrochordus > Acrochordus granulatus. The sequence continues at coordinate 4,733 of JANHZU010007625.1, read as the reverse complement.
TCAGTGAGGAAAAATAAAAGAAACTATTCAGAAGTAAATCTTTGAGTCTGTCTTGGGTCTTGGGCCTGACATCCATTTTGTGCAGCTGACCCTTTTAAAATTTTATTTTAAACATCTGTATGCATTTATTCTAAAATATACATGTTTTCACAATATATATTTTTAAAAAAACATGGTTTGATTTGAGTATTATGTGAAAAGACCAAATGTATGTGACACACAGGATTGGAAATATGAGTTTAAGCAAATTGCAATTCACTTAAAAGGCAAATTAAACAAGCAAATCCCACTGACCCATTTTCCTTATTTCTGAATAAATAAAGGAAGTTTAACCTGTTAATATTTCTAATTTAATCTACTGTAATAGCAAATAAATACTAAAGACTTGCTAAACTGGTGGTGCAGTATACCTAAAAAATATTTTATTAAAATTAATTATAAGATAAAATACAGATAAAAATGAAAATTAGAAGGTTTAAGAAGAAAGAAGGAAGGTGCAGAGGAAAGGAAATATGTAGTTACTTCCAACTTTTTTCAATGCAGTAGAGCACTCTGTTATGAATCTTGATGAAAAAAATAATTCCTTCTCAAGAGAGAGAGATTTCAGGTGTGCATATTTCTGCCCAGATCAATTTAACTGGATAGAACAAATATTGATTAGAATGATAATTTGAATTATCTCAGAATTAATCCTTGTGTTAATCACAGCTGATTGGAATACATATATTTACTCTTGTGCTTCAACTATAGTCGGTCATCAACTCTGGATGGAGGAAATGGAGGAAATAACTTTGTTATTCTCCCAGCTAAACTGGGAGTGACATCTCTTTCTCAAAGCATTAACTGGGCAACTTGGAAGAGATGAATCAGCTCTGTGGAGAAAATTGGGTTCTCCTAGGCTATCAGGGCAAGTTCACTGCAGAAGTTTGAGGCCAGAAGAGATTATACTTATAAAACTAAATTTCCTTAGTTGGTATGTTGAGGGCGTGAGGTGAAAAAGCAACCAACAGAACAACAGTCTTTGCACTTACAGACAGAGCTATATAAACAAGCCAAATAACTATCAATGGTCCAGCCTAAGGCATTAAAAATATACATGGAAAAAACAATAAAAAGAGAAGACAAGCATTGCTTACTACCCCTTGGAAAAACAGACACAATATTAAATATCCCATGAAAGGAACATATTTCTCCTCAGCAAAGAAGTGCAGAAGGTGAATAAAATGCATTGAGTGTAAAATGGGTCTTACTTGGTTTACTGTTTCTGCACTGGCTTTTTTCTTTTTTCCCACAAAATATATATTGTTCTATATTTCTGTAATATCTATTATTCTGATGGCAGTTACCCAGAATTTGTCTCTTAATATTTTAAGGCATGACCTAGAGATTAGGGAAACCTCTCTGATTATTATTCCTTCCTATATACTATTAAATTAAAAGTTGTAAAATATTCCTTTTTGAGAAATATTTGTCTTGGAACACTTTTTGTGGCAAGATGAGATGACCAGATGGACCTCGGAATTAAAAAATGGTTTCGAAGTTAAAGAGTATTTTTTCCCTTTCTTGCTAGCACTAGGCAAACCGTCATATGGACACTTCGAAGCTTTCTTCCTACTTAAGATATATCTGCTTTTTGATGAAAATAAATAAAAGAGCAAATGTGTTAGAAAGAGGAGGAGATTATTGGAAATTGCTAGTATGGTATGTGTTTTCTGCGAATTTCATATGCTTTAAAAATCCAGGCACAGCTGGAGAAGGAATCTTCTCTGAAGAATCAAAGAAGAGTCATAGCTGGAGAAGGAATCTGCAGCTGAGGACCCAGCAGGATCTGCAGAGCAGTCAGGCCAGTGGAAAAGCCTGCAGCATTTTGAAAGGACAGACCAGACATCAATGAGGACAGTTTGATAAAAGGGCTGGAATTCCAAGAAGCTGAGAAAAGTGTTGTTTTTCCTCCCACCCACTTTGTTCTCTACGCTTGAAGCAAGTCCAGTAGTGAAAGTGCCGAAGCTATCTAACAGAATGAGCATTCCTGCGATAAGGAATACCTGTGTGAATCAGGGAGCAAGGGAGACAAAACCTGAAAAAATCTTCCATGTAAAAATGGATATATAGAAGCACCTGTATAATTTGTTAGGTGATGTCATCAATAGTACGGAGTCGAATATCTTCAGTGCACTTGTGACATGAGAGGAATCTCTACTTCAGGTTGAGCAAGAAGTGTTATGAAATTCCCTTTCTGTGTCTGAAACTGTGGATGGGAATGAACTGGCTTTGACTCAACTCAAACAAGACCAATTTGTGGATTTTAGGATCTCCAAGACTTGGGGTGGTATTGATTCTGGATAGGTATGCATTCCCCCAGACAGAAATGATGCACATTTTGCATATCTTCTTGGACTCAGGATTCCTGTCTGAAGAACAATTAGTAGTCATGGCCAAGATAGACATTACACAACTCCATTTCTGTACTAGTTGCACCTATTCCTTAAAGCCCAGGAGGACTTAATCACACTCACTCATGACTTAGTCAACACTGGCTTGAAGAATTGCAATATAATTTTAATGGGATTGTCCCTAAAATCAATTTGGAAATTATAATTCCTCTAGATACACTGCTATGGGCAGTTATGGCCACATCACTTTCGCCCAGGTAATCTCACTACTTTGCAGCTTTTGAGTGCAATTCAAAATGTCCCCATTATTTATTGGAACACATATACACACATATTTATATATCCATTCATCCATTCATCTAAGGAGATCCAACAGACTGAGCATTTTTAGGATTCTTTTCATGGAACAATGTTACCAAAAGGAATCAAGAGACTTGCCTTCCCTGCAACAATGCCTGCTTTCTGGAATAGCATTCCCCTGAGACTCGGATAGCCTGGCATTTTATGTCAATTCATTCTCTAGGAGTGCCTGACAGAGATATCCAGAGGGGTAAGAAAAGTTAAGATGGTAGCTTCAGCTGCATGATTGAAGTCTCACAGGTAAAATAGAGAAGGATTTTAATCACATGGTCATAACTGCCATATTGAATGTTTTGAACCCCCTATCCTCCCACAGATGGTCCTAAGGTCTGAGTGGGACTTCCTATTTTGGAATTGTTACCAATAGTGGTCATAATAAATTACTGTCTCATAAGTTGAGCCTAGTGTTAAAAATATCAGTCCAGATATATGGAATTCCTTACTCACTTAAGAAAGAGCTTTTACTTCATACCACCAAGCCCAAAAGATGAAAAATTCTGCAGAACAATGTAATTAAAGTATCATTCTAGTCCAAGGAGAAGTTTTGTAACTGTGCAGTCCACAAAATATAGAATTAATGTTAGGGAATTTCAAAGAAATGTCTTTTAAAAAGACATAAAATTCCATTTATAAAAGGAATGGACATGGGGCAAAAATAGTTGGACATGGTAAATTAAAAAAATAAACCACAGTAACATCACACTTATGCTTTCAGGTAAAATCAAAAAGTCAATTTAAATACAGTTTAAACTAACAACAAAAATACAGTTTAAACTAATAACAGTTTAAACTAACTGCTTGAAATTTCAAGAGTTTCAGAGCATGAGAAAAGAAGGAAAGATCACCTAAAAGAACATTAGTTTCCTGAAGAATTGGAGACTGCAGGGAGTTATAGTATGTGTTGTAGTCCACAAATAGACAGCTCCACCTCCTTCTTTTTCTTATATAGGATGTTCATATACCTTTTTCTTTGTTCCTACTGCTGTGATGAGTAGGGAACTGCTTTTTGAGAAACAAGGTGCTCCAAGCATGTAGAAGCAATTCATAAGTTTCATCTCATTCTTAAATGAGATGGCAAGAACTTGAGTTATTGAAAACTCGAATGAAGGATAAAACAAGGCTGACAAATTTTTCACCCTTAACTACAAGAAAGCTGCTTTTTTTCCACTCCTTTCCTATGGGAAATGTAGACAGAGAAAACTTGAAGTGGCAGCTGCCAATGAAGCCAGCTCAGCTCTATATTTTCTGAAAAACAAAAACTTCAGCAAGAAACTTCCCTAGCTATGGACAGATTGGGTGGGAGGAGGTAAGGATGATATGACTTAGCAAATAGTTCTTACATTCTTTGAAGTTCATTAGGAGGGAGGGAGGAAAGGGGGGAGGGAGGGATCTGACCAGATGTTTAGTGTAAAAAACATTCAGTTGGAAAATGAAATGGATAAAAATTCAGCCATTCTTCAACACAAAGGATTCTCAGCAAGGATGCAGGATCCCATAGTCTCTAGATGTCACTGCTGGTCTGATTCTAAGTATAAGTGCATATGTGTATCTTTCCAATGTCTAGGTAGGCACTGAACTTGGAAAGCAGGAACAAGGCACGAAATAACAATAGAAGAGAAATGGACCATCACAGTATTGGCTTCAGCTTTACAATAGCAAAGCCTGCTATGTTCATAAGCAAGAATCACTAAAAAGAAATGACTGGAAATGAATTCTAAAAGCCCTGTAGTTTGTTGTGTAGAAGATGCATAAGTTTAAAGATATTGGGACCAGAGGAGATATGTTTCCTCTCTTGCTTTTTCTAACCAAGCATTATTCTTCTTCCATGCCATTCTCTAATTGTCCATAAAAAAATGAAAAAAAAATCAGAATTCTACTGTGCCTGATGCAACATGTTGTGGCGTTTCACGCGGCCAGCGGGCTCCTCACGGGATCATGGCGAGAGGAAGAATAAGACGCGACAACGTCTGGGTTTCCTCG
>JANHZU010007624.1:17726-30330 GCA_032468055.1 Acrochordus granulatus | reverse complement strand
CCTATCAAGTGCCTTTAGTTCTGCTTGAGTCCTTCCACTATTCCAGCTGTGCATCTAATGACTGGAATTGCCCGGGTGTTGATTACACACACACACTTGGGAATATGTGCAGCTAATTTCTGGCTAGACTACATAGAATTGCACATTTATTTTATGTTATTTATATCCAATCTTTATACTCCATTCTTCTGATTAAAGGTGACATATTGTATATCAGTATGTATAGTATAAAAGATACCAATAACACAACAGGAAAATCTAAGAAAACTATAATCATATCCAGCATATTTAATGGATTTGATATATTACCATAATTTACATATTGGTAAAATAACTCCAGCCTAAATCCTCTTTCAACAGATACCAAGATACTTGTTAAAAGGCAGGAAGTCAAGATCAGGGAGGTAGACCTACATACAGGACCCATGTGAAGATAAGTTGGGTGAGCATAGAATAGGAATTCTGACACTGAATTGAATACAGGAAATTAAACAAAATGAAACAAGCATGTTTAAGGCAATACCACTAATCAGGTCAATGAGGAGGATTTCAGCAAAGTTTCAATTACAATAACTCTCTTGGCTGACAAATAAGTTTTCAGTTTTCTAGCTAAGCACAACACTTCAGTTATGCTATTGGACCACTGAAAAAGCTTACTTTATGACTTCAATATATTTGGTGACTATTTCCATGTTTATTCAAATACATTAATAAAATGTACATTAAAATATACTGATCAGAAATTTAATACATTTTAAATTGTTGTTCTTTATGTGCCTATTTATTTCCTATTTTATGATTCATGTTTGCAGGATTTTTCCCCTGTAAGTTGTTTTTTAGTCTTTGGTCTGTTAGTATTTTCAAAGTAAATTAATGTTTTCTCGTTATGATATGGCTCCTTTAAATCCTGAAAGTCTTTTAATAGTTAGTGCAGTTATTTGTGGACATAATACAGAATATCTTTTTTCACTTCCTTTATTATCTCACTTATTTCTCCTGCTGCTCCTCCTTCCTCTTGAGAATGATAAATTGACCTTATAACTTGAATCAAATGATCACAAAAAAATTGTAAGCAACATACGAAAGAGCTCCTAAACTTCTATGAGGAAAACAGAAAGAACTGTCTTGTTCACCTCCAAGATAAATAACTTATCATCTCTTTTTCACTTCAAGGTACCATAACTTCTGTTCATTCTCCTTAAATATTGCCATTCATTTGCTTCCATAATGTACATTGTTATTAAAATTTTCCTAAGAAACTGATTTTAAATCCCAATTTCCTGAACATCGTTCTTTGCTATGTAAATTTCCCTGAATATATTTTTAATACAAATTTTGTTTTGCACAACTCTTTCTCCCTTGTTATTTCTTTTAGTATGCAACTGTCAGATATGTGTATTTATTTTTAGATATATCTTTTACAGACAAATAATTTTTGTGCAAATGTAATATTCAATGTTGTTTATAGAAACAATTCTGTAGAAATTGGCAGATATTAGAAATCTGCTTCTGAAGAAAACTGAAGATTTATTTCAAATCCTTTAAGCTGCAACTCTGTAGCTGAGAAGAGATGTAGGTAAGCTATTCAAAGTTCTTTCTTAACATATTGTGCAGTAAGTACTGATGCTAACCAAGATTAATACAGGGATGAATATACAGTATGGAAGTAATGAAAATAAACATGGTTTACGGCAAAAGAAAGGTATGGAGCAGTATTGTGAATACATTACTGTGAACTAGATTTAGATGGATTTTCTTTCCTGTGTTTCATGTCCTTTACTCAATTCCTCATATCAATTTTCAGATCCATTCTCTTTGTCGGACCATACTATCTCAGAGGTGCTGTTAATCAAAGTCTCAGTATCATCTACATTCAAAATTATATGTACTGTATATTCACATCACTAAGACATATCTAATATAACTAACATTCCTTGCACATACATCCAATGTTCCTCAACCTCAGCAACTTTAAGGTGTTGGATTCTGGCTGGGGGATTCTGGGAGTTGTTGAAGTTCGCATGTTTTAAACTTGTTGAGGTTGAGAAACACTGCAGTACATCCACAGAATAAGTACATGAATAAAAAATATTTATTCTCATATATGCTTTGCTTCCAGCACATACTATTGTATGTGCTTACAGCAAATACTATTCCAATCATATAATTTACCAGACTTCAACTTCATATTCATGCCACACATTCCAACATTCAAGCCTATTCACCATATTATGTTTCTTTAAATCAAGAAATATACAATAATGAAAAAATATCTGGTTTCCACACACCCTGCCCAGGATAAAACTGCACTGCACTTCTCAAATTTTGCTTCTTGTTATCTCTCATAACCTTTTGATCAAAGTCTTGTTGAATACCACAAACTAACTTTTGCATAATACCATTCTTCCTTAAGGCATGCATTAAGCTCAGCACACAACCATAAGCAAATCACATCCATCATGCAATATTTTTCCAGTTATGCTATCTCATTTTTGCAGCAGTTGTTCTCTTACATGAATATTTTTTTCTGATCCATGCTGCACTTGTTTTCCACCCACCACTTTCTCATCCACTTTTTTACACTGTTATTTAATCAAGCATCCTGTTTCATCCCTGTTAGTATAATTCCATATACTTCTGGGGCATTTTGTAACATTTTTTCTTGGTTCCAGGAAAAAAATAGCTCTTTCCTTATGTAAATTTTTATATTTTCTGCAGGGAAATTTATCTAGGTCTTCATTCATAACTTATATTTCTTCAGCCATTTCAATTCTTGCTGCTTTCTTCCCTGCTTATTTTGGTTCCCAAATTACTGAAAATTGTGAAAAATAGTCTGTCCTGTATTCAGAATTCCTTGTCACTCTTGTATTTTTCATGAATTATCTTTTTCATCATTAACAATTGAATCAATTGTGGCTTCTTATTTATATTCATTTCTTTGCTACGCAACTATATAGTGGCATCATTCACAAATCACTATGATATTTAAAGGAAAACATAGACCTCATGCAATTGCCATCTTACCCCAATGTCTGATGCAAGTATGTAAGTTGTGGTATTTGCATGTTGATTGAGTCATTGCTGCTTTATCATTTGCCCTTCCTTGCCTTCCCTGAAGTTGCCATTGGAAAATCCACAACAAGGTAGGAATTTGTCAAAATGATGAGGCATGCATTTAGACAACATCTGCCCTTAGACACTTATGTGTGATTTTGCAGCATAACTATAAAAGAGGTACAAATGAAGTGGAGCATGCAGTGCATGTATTCATTCATTTATTTATTTATTAAATTATATGCTGCCAAATTCAAAATGAGTCTCAGCAGCTTACAATAAAACAAATAATAAAAATAATTAAAAACCATGAAAAACCTTTGAAACAAACCAACTGGACCAAGAGGGGAGCTAAAAATATACATGGGGGGAGGTGCATATTAATCTACCAACCACCTCCAAGATGATGTGTCCCCATCAGATCCCCATGCCAGCTGGCAGAGCCAGGTCTTAAGGCTCTTCCGGAAGGTCTTAAAGGTGGGCACAGACCTCACTTCTGGGGGCAAGATGTTCCACAGGGTAGAAGCCACAGCCAAAAAGGCTCTTTTTCTTGATCCCATCAGCCAAAATTCCTTGGCTGATGGGATCTGGAGGATGTCTGTTCCTCTGGATCTGGTGGGGTGAGACATCCCCATTGGGGAGAGACGGTCCCTCAGATAATCTGGTCCCATGCCATGAAGGATTTTAAAGGTCAAAACCAACACCTTGAATTGCACCCAGAAACAGACTGGCAACCAATGCAGCTTACGGAATAAAGGTGTTACTTGGACCATTCTATTGGTCCCTACGATCATCCGCACAGCTGCATTCTGATCCAGCTACAATCTCCAGATGCTCTTCAAGGGTAGCCCCATGTAGACCGTAGAATGCATTGCAGTAATCCAACAATGAGATGACAAGGTCATTAGTGACTTAGTGCTCTGGTCTAGGAAGAGGTGTAACTGGCACACCACACAGTCATGCAAAAGCTCTCCTAGCTGCAACTACCACCTGATCTTCAAGCAGGAGTCACAAGTCCAGGAGAACCTCCAGATTCTGCACCGGGTCTGTCTGGGGTAGTGCCACCCTATCCAGAGTTAAAGTTGTTACAGTCCCAGAACCGGGTCCCCCAAACACCCAAAGCCACTCAGTCTTACCAGGGTTCAATTGAAGCCTGTTGTCTCCCATTCAGACCCATTCAGACCCATACAGCCTCCAGATACCAAGTCAAGGCCAAGACAGCATCACTTGGATCACCAGGGATGGAGACGTAAATTTGAGTATCATCAGCATACTGATGGTGCCTCATCCCACTGTGTGGAGTACAAAAACGTTTAACATTTCTTATTTTCTGCTCAAGACATTTTCATAAATTTTGTGCAGTATTTTTGGCAACATAACTTCCATTAGAATTTAGCAGCTTAACCCATATTAGAATCAGGTCAAGTAGAAAATCAAGCTTTTTCTTTCTCTTCTCACCATGATCATCACCACTACATACACTTTTTAGTTGTAAAGTGTGAATGAGTTCATTTTCTTCTTCATATATAGCAGCTTAGTTACAAGAATGATTATTTTGTAGTTGACAGATGCCTTGAATATGTATGCTTATAAAAATGCAAAACCTCCCAAAAAAGAATTGGAATCTGGATGTTTTTGTGATAAGCTTTTAAATAATCTCCAGTTGGCTGCAATGAAGTAAATGCATCCCTACCAATTATAATTACAAGATGTCGTGCATAAAGATCCTGAGATATTTTACAGGGTTATTTGTAAGAGCACTGAAGAAGAGATGCATTATTAAACTTCAACACAAATTCACCTCCTTTATGCTTAATACTATTACTCTTTTAACTCATTATTGTGATACGTAGAAAAAGCAAAACTATTTAGAGGATTTTGCCTAATTTTGTATACAATTCAAGATTAAAAGACCTTCTAGCTGTGTTCAGACTACATTCTTAAATGGATTATCATCTGTTGTAGCATGTTGTGTCAGTTCTGTAACTGATTCACTGGGGAATTAGAGGGATTTGAGACTAAAGTATTTCACCCACTTAATTATATTCTGCAAATATGGAACAGGGGTGAAGTTTCACTTCCTCCTGATTGGTTCATTCTTGATCATATTCATACAAGAAGCAGTCTTAATAATATTATTAAGAGTGAACCAATCAACACTTAAAAAAGAGCTTCCTCCTATTTTATGTACTTAATTGCTACACATGCAACCTGTCAGTTGGGCTCCTTTTTAACATGGGTTTAATGCAATTTCAGAAAAGCATTAGAACCACATTTCAACAGAAAGATCTAATGCTCTTTCAAAAAAAAATGCTAGGCCCATATTCAGAAATAGCCCAGCTAAAGATTATTGGCATACTAGGAAGTTTACATGGCCATCAAGAAAATTCCTTCTTGCTTTACCCCATATCCTTCTACTGAGCATACAATCTACCAGTCAGGTAAGAAATGCAGCAGAAGGAGAGAGCAATTCTGCAAGAGAATGGCAATCATTGCAGTGCGTAGTTAGGGTTAATAACACCCAGAAAGCTACCCAAAAAGTTTGCAGAAAGGCTTATTGGTAGGAAAAATTTCATCCTTCCAAACAGTGAAAAGAATGGCTATGTGAAATTTCTTGTTGGCAGAAGTACTAGAAAAGCAACAAGATAAAGACAAGACCTTAAAAACTACAGGACATCTTCATGACACATTTAGAAGAACATGACAAACATAAATGCAATCAGTAACAAATAATTATCATACCAGGGCAAAACTTCTTCCAATCCGTGAGGGCTGCAAATTTCAACTATGCTTTCTGGGTTGTTTAAACATTCCTTTTATTGTGATCAGCTTCCATGAAATAATATGTAAAAGACACTTCTCATTTAAAAGGGATCTGCACAACATTCTTTTGTCACCACATTTCTGAGCCTTATTTTTTGGACCCAACACTTGAATACATAAGTACCTAATTCTTAAACAGTCCTTTTTTAGAATTACTCTTCTGGGGAGAGATTTACATCTCATTTTAATATAGCCATGGGAACAATCTGATAAAAGATAACAGGCTCCAGCAGGAATGTGAGCAGGGCAAAAGGCTCAGAAGGGAGCCCCCGCAAGTTTCTTGAGCTGTAAAGAGTATGGGGAAAGAAATATATTTTCAGTCTTGCAAGATTCTGTTCATGTAACTTTACAATAAAACAGAACAAGAGAGCATATACATGAAGACTTTAAATTTTTCCATAAACAGAAGGTGGGGACAAGATTTCAATTGTCTTCTTTTTACAACCCGGCTTTGGCACGTTTGCAGAAAAACAATCTTTTGGCAGAATCTGAAGTGGTTAAGCTGAAACCCTGAGGCTGTCATCTCTTTAAATCTTTACTACTAACCTCCTGCTTCAGCTTGTTATGTGAGAACTCAGAGTATCCTATTTCACAGTTTCCTGCTCCTTTTAAGAAAGGTGTATATATTCCTTAGTATTTTTCCTTTTTTTCATATGAGGCTAAGGAAAGCTCCTGGATGAGAGTTGAAACATTTCTCTGCAGCATGTAAAAATAAAAGTTTTTTTTCCTCCCCAGCATGATGGTGCTGCAGCCAGTTCAGTGTTAAGCCTGACCTGAGCTGAAAAATACTTAGCACATCAGCTTAGCAGAGCCTGAGTTGATGAAACCCCTTAGATAACAAGCGGTTCATGGGAATTGTCCCGACAGCTCTCAGACAGCAGTTGATTGCTGGATTGCAGGAGGGACAGGAGCCCTCCAAAATTCAGCAATTGTTTTCTGGAGAGTGGGGGGATAACATCGTAGTCCAGCCAGTGTTTTTAATTAGCACCTGCTATCTTGGTCTTCGCTTCTTTTTTGATTGACTATTGACTTTGTTTGGATTTATAAATCTGGTCCCTCTACAATCAATCCAATATTTCAGAGTTTACTGATGGGAAGGTTTGCAGACAGAGATCATAAATTTAGCAAGGAGGTAGGAGTGGGGGGGAAAGGCTTTGAATTGTTACAGGATTTAAGAAGGCTGCTGCATTTAATTTTTTAAACTGTTTTCAAAGAAGATGTTATAGTGGCAGCATTTTAAGAGTGTGAGTTTTAAGAACAGTGTTATTTTTAAGAAGACTTTTATCTTTTTTGTTTTGACACTGGAGAAGTTAAATAATGAAAATATGAAGGGAAATTGAATTGGACTAAAAATCGAATGAAATATGGAAAATTGGAACAAAAATAGAAAAAAATGGAGCAGAAGTTAGAATCTGAAATCAACCAAAAGATAAATCAGCTTAATGTTGAATTCAAACAGATGCAGGATCAATTTGAAACTTTTCATACAAGAGTTGAAAAAGTAGAGCAGTTAACTGTAAAAACTGAAAATGCCCAAATGTTGGCAGACTTCCTAGAATGGGAAGTTCCACTGATGCCAAATGAAGCAAAGCACATAGGGTTAACTCCCCCTGGCAACTAAGAGGCATCTGCCTAGGAATGTAATAATTCAGTTTGTGAGAAGTTCCACTAAAGAGCAAATATTACAAAAACATTTTCAGGTTATATTTACAGTGAAAGGAAGAGAACTAATTTTATTGAGAGAAATCCAGTAAACATTTTAAGGAAGAGAAAGGATTATGTATTTTTAACAGAAGTTGTAAAGAAGAATAACATAATGTTCAGATGAGATAGATTAGAAGGAATGGCTTTTAATTACCACCAGCAAAGATTTAGATTAAACTCTATAGAGGAAGCAGCAAATTTTTTTTTGGCCAGATGTAAAGATAAATTACAGCAGATTCCAAAGGAACAGATATTGACAATCCAAAAGCAAACAACCCAAAAACAAACAACCCAAGATGAGTAGGTGATGGGAATGGGAGACATAGCTGTAGATTTGGATTCTACTATTGGTTTTAAAAATGGGAAGTAGTTATTTTCCTTGGAATATTAATGGGGCTAATATACCTCAAAAAAGTTTTTTTCCCCACCTTTTACGTAAATTAAACCAAAATGTGATTTGTTTGAAAGAGACTCACATAAGGAAAATGGATATTAAATATTTGGAAAATAACTTTTTGGGAAAAGTCTTTACATCAGCTCACCAAAAAAAAAAAAGTTAATGGGGTGACACTTTATATTAAACCACATTTACAACCTCAATTATTGCTGTCAGAATACCAAGGAAGATATGTGTCTGTTTAAAGAATCCCAAGAAGTGAAACTAATTGTTATAGGGGTATATGTTCCCCATCAATATAAAGCTAAATTTCTGTAGATTTGTGGGTTCAATTTTCTGTTTTTTCATATCAAAGTTGGTGTATGCTAGGAGACTGGAATGGTGTAGTATTTCCACAATTTGCTAAGTCTGCCAGTAAGGTCAGTCAAGGCAAATTGCCAAAATCTTTTTTTTTTTTTGATATGGTTGAGAATTTGGGTTTGGTGGATGCTTGGAGATTTAAAAATGGATTGACAAAGAACTATACTTTTTTTTTTCAGAAAGGCACAAATCCTTCTCAAGGATTGAAATGATTTGGATTACAACGAATTTATTAACAAATATCTCCAAAGTAGCTATTTTACCTAAAATTTTTTCAGATCATAACCCAGTTTCATTGACCTTTAAACTTAAATCTTGGTTATTGAAATAGAGATTAAATGAATCCATTTTACAGAAAAAGCAAGTGGTTAAGGATTGTAAAAATTTTAAAGGAATTTTTTAATAACAATTTGCATAAAGGTACAGGTTTAAACATGGTTTGGGATGCAAGTAATGCATTATGAGATTACTGCTATTTTATACAGTACAATAGGGACATAAAAAAGAAAAGGGACAAAATGTAAAATATTTTAGTACATAAAATTTAAGTACATTTCTTTAGTATTAAAGAAAAAGAATTATTACAAAAATCATCAATGGATGTGGACTTGCTTAATCAGATAAAAAATACTTCAGCAGCAGGTGTCCTTGTTAACAATTAATGAAATTGAAAAGAAATTGAAATTTACAAAGCAGAAATGTTTTGAACACGCAAATAAACTTGGAAGATAAACTTGGGAGATAAACTGTTGAAACAGATGGAAAAAATACATTATGAAAATCTGAGAGGAGGAAACTATTTTAACAGAAAATACGAGACTGCAGAATGCTTTTTGGAACTATTGTTCTAATCTCTTTAAAGGGAGTGATGTTTCAGAGGAAGAAATAGATTCTTACTTAATAATTCAAAATTGCCTAAACTGAAATATGACCAACAGTGTATCTTGAATAGTCTAATAACTAGAAATAGTGGAAGCAACTAAGAGAAACAACATGACAAAAGCGTCAGGCCAAGCTGGCTTGACCAAGTTCTATTATAAATGCTTTGAAGGCCAATTATTGTTTCCTATGAAAAACTTGATAACTCCATTATGCAAGGTGCACTTAACCAGATGCTTGGAAAGAAGCTAACATTTCACTACTACCTTAAAAGGATCGTGATTTGACATTAATTAAGAACTACAGGCTGATTTCACTCCTTAACAATGATTATAAAATTTTTACATCAATTCTGGCTGACAGACTGAAGAAAGTGCTAAAGGACTAGATAACTGAAGTGTGGCTTTTTGCAATGTGTTACAGGAGTAAAATGTGATGAACAGTGTGTAATATAATATACTGTATCTATAGTTTGATAGAACATACATGTGTATTATATTTTATTATTTTATATTATATTATATTTAAAATTAATTGTTATAAGGATATAATATATAGGTAATTTTGATTACAATATAAGAGGGGAACATGTGTGTTGTAGAAGGAGATCCATACAGAATTAGGTTGGGAATGTTATATGTAAGGGTTCTCCCCTTTCTCTCCCCCCTTTTTTCTTCTCCTTTTTTCCCCTCTCCTTTTCCCGTTTTTCTTTTAATTTGTATTGTTGATTCTTATGTGTTTTGTTATGTATTTTATGTTGTATTTTGCTATTTTTATTGTTTATATTGTTGAAAATCAAGAACAAATCTATTCTATAAAAAAGTTAAATTGCAACATTTTTTTTGCAATTTTGCTACAAGATACGGTTTAATGAGGATTAATCCATATCAATTAATGAGAATATACATAGTCACTCATCTGGCCATGTTTCCTGTCTGATCTAACTCCCAAGGCTGACAATCATCCACTGAATGGATTCCAGTTCCTTTTCAGCAAACAGTTTATGACCTGGCATTCTTGTTATTTTACCCAATGTTTCTCAAACTTAGCTAGATTATGGGAGCTGAAGTCCACATGTCTTAAAGATGTCAAGTTTGAGATAGTGAAAACTGTAAGGGTATGCCAGTCATTGCAATGAGCATGGCACACTTTATTCTTTTTTATTTAATAAAACAGTTGTGTTAAAGCACCTTTTTTACTTTTTTTAAAGCAGAAATCACACACTTGCTTTTGTGTGGGTTGGCACATATTTGGCAGATCCAGTTGAGAAAGGGCTCTGTATACCACAAATAAGGCCCAGGGGGCTGCATATTATCTTTCATAGCCAAAGCAGTTTGGAGACTTTTCCTTCCTGCATTTTTATTACTTTCTTTGATTTGGAAAGCCAATAATTGAAACAATTGATTTTGCTGCTAAAATTCCAGTTGAGGTGCATAATAACTGGTCAAATGTTATGCTAATAATGACTTCTCATTTAAAAATGAGATTAATCATGTATTCTACCCTACCTCACAGCACTGTAGTAAAGGCAAGAAATTATTTGCAAGATAAAGGACATTGCACACCAAGTAGGCTACATGGAAGATTAATACAGTAATAACAATTTTTGGAAGACTTGATATTATATTGGTAATATTCCTCATCTTCGCTCCAGAACATCTTTTCCTTAAACACAACCTGTCAAACAGCCTAATTATGTTTTTCTTCTGTAGCAAATGCTAATTATATCTTTCATTTCATAAAGTAAAATCACTATGCCAGCTGATATTTCCTGTGCATTAGCATCTGTTTTTGGACCTACAGGACTATTTTCAAAAGCCTTCTGACCATTACTGCTCATTCTCAGTATATTATCTATAAATAAAAATCTATACAAGTAATGATTGTGTCAGTTACTGAACATGTATGCCTTGTCCCATTCATTCTTCATACAACACTTAGGAACTATAATTCAGTAATTGAGATGAAAGTGAGAAATTCTAAGCTCTGAATCTGTTATTATGGATCACAGTTCAAAGCAAAAATGAACACTTTCCTGTAGACTATATTCTGTTTAATAGTGGATTTAAAAAAAAAGACACTTTGCATATTTATTGTGGCATGAATTTTTAAAACAAAAATGCACTTGATCAAATGAATATTTGTTTGAGGTTTTTAATAAATACCATCATTAAAGTGCCTTTGAAATGTCTCTTGAAATATGGATAATGACACAAATTCTGCAAAACAAAGTTGACACCAACTGTAAAAAAAAGCTCACTACAAGCTCTGTGAATGACAGCATCAAAAAGGGAAAAAGTCCCCCCTTTCTTCAACAAAAATGGTATGAAATCAGAAATGAATTGATTCAGCTTCTCAAACCAACCAACACTGTGAAATGAGGAGGATTCAGAGCTTCTGCTTTAGAAACAGAGGTGCCCTCATATAGGGACAGCCAAGGTTTCCCAAACAGCTATTACAAAATTAGGAAAGAGATAGAGCACGCACCATTCTCTTGACCAGTGTTTCTCGAGTAAAGTTTCAGATGTGTGGACGTCAGCTCCAGCTTCAGCTCCCAGATTCCCCCACCTAGCATTTCTCAAGGAAGCCAAAACTGCTTGCATTGGAATAAAATTTTCATTAACATCCACAACTTTATTCCAGATTCTAGCAACAGATTCACAGCATGATTTTCAGTGGAAAAGAGATGGAGTGAATTTGGCTTCCCCTCCTATCTGATATGGTCATGATTATGCTGATAAAATCATCCAGGTATTTTGACATTTTTCTGAAACCAAACTCATTGTCATGTACCAAAAACATTTGTGAATTGAGTTTTAAATGAGCTTAAATTGACCATCTCCTAAAACCTTAAAGATACAACTGTATTTATTGAGAATGAGATGCCCCTTCTTAAAAATAGAGATCCCACTTAAGACACTAACTTAAGGTTTCTTTAATACTGGCTCTTTTGACTCCATTTAATTCCTTTGTATAAATAATTATTAAATAATTAAATCAAGGGATTTAATTCTGTAAAAAAACCCCAAAGGGTTAGGGTATTGAAGAAAAACTTGGATGCAAACACTCATTTCAGTGATTATTATTTTAAAGGAAATCTGACTCCATAATAGCATATTCTCAACAATAGCTGAAAAGAAAAGGTGTTTTCATTTTTATAAACTTGTTTTTTTTCTTATTTCTTCATACAACAATTAACTTACCTCTTCCCCATTTTCTCTTCTAGCAGCAGGACTCGCCTTATACTGGAATGCTAGCTTCATATCACAATTAAATTGAAACAGTTCTCAAGAGCTCTTAGAGCTTAGGGCGTTTAACTTCAAACAGACTTTAAGCAACGGTCATAAGTTGAGGACTACCTGCATTTTCCCAGGGAGTCTTTTGTAA
>JANHZU010007623.1:42898-53865 GCA_032468055.1 Acrochordus granulatus | reverse complement strand
ATCCAGCCCATCCCCCTCCTGCTCATCTCTTCTCCCCCTCTCATAGCACATAGGCATATTATGATAAGAACATTTCCAAACCACCCAGGAAAGACCCCCAAGAAAGATATTACCAAGGGAAAAGGGAAAAGGTCATTTTGTCCTGAAGCAACAGCAGCGGATCTACCCAATCCAACCAGGGCCACCAAGACAACAGCCGGCCAGGCAACAGCTGATTGCCACAAATCTGCCTGATCCATTGTATCTGCTCAGGAATGTGATAAGATTAACACTAAAGCAGCACACCCCTCCCAGGAAAAACCAGATAAACTTCCTAAGAA
The DNA here is from genome assembly GCA_032468055.1 of Acrochordus granulatus. Lineage (NCBI taxonomy): Eukaryota > Metazoa > Chordata > Lepidosauria > Squamata > Acrochordidae > Acrochordus > Acrochordus granulatus. Next base: position 53,545 of record JANHZU010007623.1, on the reverse strand, counting down.
CTACAAAGAAATGAGAGGACAGAACTTCAAGGCTAGGTGGAAATCCTCTTACATAAACCAAGGGACCATCTAGAACCATCACCCAAATTAAATCACAGTCGTTATTCTGTGCCCGGCTTGGATCTAACTCTTGGCGACCCTTGCCTCAAAATCTTCTAGCAAAAGTTAAAGTGCTGGTTAATTTGTTTTATGTTTACTTTATATTGTATATTAATCATTGTTATTTGTTTCAGATATTAGGGACAATATTTTTTATCTAAAATACCATTGAAAATGATTTTTATATGAATATTTTTGGGTCATCCGACTTTACATTATTTCTTATGGGAAAATTCACTTTGCTATACAAGCATTTTGGATTAAGAGCAGTCTTCTGGAATGAATTATGCTTGCAATCCAAGATTCCAAAAATATTATTCCAGAAATAATGCATCTCCAAGGGCTCTTTAATAGATTAAATGTCAAGAACCAAACACTATATTTTGATTTTGCTACTGTATGAAATTATCCTGAATATAAAAAATTTGTGATCTCTCAAAAATGCAAGTTTACTTCCATCTCAAAAAGTATTGTATTGAAATAACTATATTCAACATTAAAAGTAAATACATATACTTACATATTGCATACCTAGACATATTTGGAAATAACTGAATTTATTGTCTAATTGAACTTTAAGGATTTGACCTTAAAATAAATGTTTGTAGAATTCTTGAATAATTGCACAGAACTCTGCTGTCTTTCAGATAAATTGTGGGACTTGCCCCTTCTCACTTGTGCCACACAATTACAGAGTTTTAAAAAAGTACAGAATATGCAATAAACAAAGGACATTGGGAAATGCCATTCCAGAAGCAAGGTTTATCACATTGAAGAGTCTTTCCCCAGCAGTCATTTGCCACAGATCAAAATGTATGGGCACATATTATAATCATTATGGATGCTAAAGCTGGTCTTACAGCTTCTCTGCTATTAATTTAAGCAGCCACATCTTCTTTTTAGACTATTTTTTAGACATGCAGACGTCTGGATAAAGATATGTCTGCTTTAGTGAATAACAGAGAGATGCTTATGGTCTAAAACTCTTATTCCAAGCAAACCTTATAGATATGTCCACTCCCCTTCATATTTTCTGTTCACTAATTACATTTTTTGTTATGTATACATAACAGGAAGTTACAGTCAAGACATTCCTCATACAACATTTTGCCTTAATCTATTTAAAAGGGGCTTAGATGCATTTAGAAAGGTCACTTACAGAAATACTTAGTTGAATCCTTCTCAAAGCCATTAGCAGGCCATTGTACAGATCTAAAAAGTGGTCGATTGATGGATGAAACTTTATTAGCTTCATCTCTACATGTCTTTTTGCTTGAATGTTTCTGTGAACTGAAAATATCTTTATTACACAGCTTAAGTCCCATCCTCACATATCTGATATCATGATATATTAGAATTCATGGAACCTACTTCTGTATAGAAATATATCTCATTTGTTGACTCTTTCTCGTTCTATTTAATTGGTAAAACAATGCACGCTTGTTTTGAGGTGTTACTTTTTTAAAAAATAGAGAAAGCTAATTCAAAACTATGTATTTTCTATAGGTCATTTTAAATCTGGTTATTTAGGGAGACCACATGGAACATTTCTTATTCTTATGATAGATAGGACGCAGACAGGACATTAGCAGATTAACATTTAAGTGATAGTGCCACTGTTAATCAGGCCACTCTTTAAATTAGTTACATGTAATAATGAACTGCAGAAGCTACAATCCTTGCAGAACTGGGATTTGATTTACAAGGTTAGCAATCAGGATGACAATTGAAATCAGACTGCACATTAGTTTCTTCATATTCTGGGCAAGTGGGTCAATTCCTCCGATTGGTTATCCCAAGGGGCAAGTAAAGCAGAGTAGAAGAACATATTGTAGCGCAAGACACCTGTGCAAGCTATTGGATCAATAGCCTCTATCAGCAGGACTCTATTTAATGAAGCCTGAACTGGTGTCATAAGTCTGCTAACAGCTGTAAGTTAACACCAATTCCAATAGAAATAGATACTGAATCCAAATAATTGCTTCATTTTTTTCCTACCAAAGAGATTTATTAAGATATTGTACAATCCGCATAAGACAACTGGGCATCAAACCCTCAAAAGTTCAGGGAGAAACTCTCAGGTCATCTCAAGGACAGCAAAATAAGAATGCAGGACAAGAGTTGATGTAGTTGCTTATTTTACTTCCCATATAGATAGCCAATAATGTTATAATCATGCTGATTTTATTAATCATAAATATGGACTATACTCAATTCAAGACTCACATATGAAGTTGAAAGAGAGAGAATGAGAATAAGAAAGTTGTCGTCTAGAACTCACCGAGGTAATATTTAGAGCATTCTGTAGAAATAGTGATGCTTGGAAGATCCAAAATCAGTTGTTCCTAACACTGAAGGAAAAATGAAATTTAAAAATATCACTTGCACACACACACACACACACCTATTTCAAACTTGAATAGGGGTGTAGATATATTCTTCAATTTCTGCATGATACATGACAAAATTGAAAATATGAGACTTAACAGAATTTGTCTCATAGTTCAGCTTCTTGTTGAAAGTTCTGTATATTCTTATGTGATCATGTGTTAAAAACATCAAATATTTTGACAAGGATTTAATATTTCTATTGCTATTTGCTTTAAAAAAAACTATTTCTGATGGAATTCTCATTGACTAAAGCAATATTAGCCCAACAAGGTTGTAATCCTACGTGCTCATTTGCAAAATGAATTAGAAAATAGATGTAAGTGCAACAGCTGAGCTGTAAATTAATTCTCATAAACAGAATTATTCTGCATTTAATTATTATTTTCCATTTCAAAAAAACATAAGAGGATAAGCAGCTTGATCAGAGTAACCAGATACAAGGTAGAAAAGGCCTTATTCCTTCTCTCACACCAAACAGTCAATTTTTCTTTAAAAAAACCTCATCTGGTGAATACTTATACAGTTATCAGGGCAAAAGGATTAGCATCAACTGCATGCAGAGAGAGGAATAGAGGGAGTCCAGACAACAGCGCATGTAGACCTATGCCCATCTTTAAAAATGGTAGTGGGATAGAGCAACTACTACTTGAAAAGAAAGATGGCCACTTGGGTATGTGAGCAAAATTTGCAAAACTGTTCTTTCTGGAACCATACTTTTCTTCTGAAGCCATGTTAATAAGACCATAAGAAAATATTTTTATCAGTATCTACATTATTATTTTTAGTCAAATCCATTGAAATGTACAGCCAAGGACATATTCTGTTAGCTTCCAGAATGTTGGAAGGGGCATTTCCTTGCTGTATCATCCTTTGAAACTAATTTTCTTGGATTCCTACATAGCAGCTGACTTAAAAAATTATATAAAGCTATCAAGTTGCAAAGAGAGTAACTGAAAATTTACAAAATTAACAAATAGGGAAACACTTGGGAGACTGATTATGTACAGACTTACTCAGCAAATGCAATTTTCACCTATTACTTTCTTTGGAGCAGCTCCCTTAATTAAACAGAGTGAGGTTTCTCACTCACAGGCACACAGAATGTGCTTAAGATGGATGGATGGATGAATGGATGGACGGACGGACGGACGATTGATTAGTCTTATGACTGTATCAAAAAACTGTTTGCTCCTGTTATACATCCACATTTTAATTTGGGGGCAACTGTCCCGTCAGATTTCAACTAATTGTCTCAAATTATATCCATGTTGTACTAAAAATAATGTGAGTTTATTGCATTTAATGTTATTTTCCAAAGGTATAAAAATAGTAACTGCTAGCAGATAAAACTGTTGAATCTTCGATTTTATGCAGTTTTATGTTGTTATGCTAATTCCATAAAGGACTATATCTAGAAAATACATACAGGAAAATTAGTGATTTTTTCCTTTCCTACAGAAGAAGTTAGACACAGTTACAGCTCATAGCCATTCTGCAATGGGAATTTTAACCATTACACTGTATGTTAAGGTTTTTTTCTTTTCTAAAGAAGGTACTGTAATTCATTTTTCCATAGGCATTTCCTTAGGGATTCTTTTTTTCAAAAACAGGACAGCCTAACACTTATATTGACCTCATTTTAAAACTCAACCAGATAGTAAATGGGACTGAAAATAAGAGCTGGAATAATAATTTTGCCCATATTCTGAAAATTATGCATTTGCATACTATTGGTGCTTCCAGCAATTTCAAGCCACTCTCCGTGAAAGTCTGATCTTGCATTGTAAATTTTCCTTCACCCCACCTCCAGCTCTGATGGAAGCCAATGTGTGTTCAATTGTATCCATGAAAGTATCTCTACTGAAGTCACTTGCAAAAAAAAAAGAGGAAAAATTGATGTATCTGGAGTAATGTTGGCAGGAAAGTGAGTATTGGAGAACATTTCTAATGTGGCAAGAAGCCAATAGTCATTTATAAATAACATTACAATAACTGGATAACCAACTAGAAATATTTGATGTAGTTTATGAGGTAAAATACTGAAGGATTATTTTGCAGTAGAAACAGACCATCCATGTAAACACTAATCCATAGATTAGGCTAACATATAGAGGGTGAGTGAAAGACAGTATACATGTATACGATGCAGGACACAGTCTTTTCTTCTCTGTTCTACTGTATGTACTTTTCAGTATATAGAACCATGTGCAAAAATATTTTCTAGTTCTAGAGGAACATAGCATTAATATTCAGTAATTGTTATTATTGAAACAGAAATGTAAATGTGCAAGGGGTTGGGAAATTTCATCTTCATTAAGTGGGAACCTTATGAGAACACAACTTATTCTCTAAAAACTACAAATAAAAATGCTTAATTTCTACATCATCATCATCATATCAACACAGACATTCTAATAAATAGCAGATTTGACAAAAAATAAATCTAGGCGTTTATTTTACTGTACATTTAACCTATGCATTTCTTCTATTAAGATATGGTACAACATAAAATTCCAAAGAGTGAGTACAATTCCTTGTGCAAGAGTGGATTTAGAAATCAAACACAACACAAATATTCATAAAGCCACATTGTACAATACTACTGGATATTAAATTGAGACAAATTATGCATATTATGTTTGGTTTTGTTTAGTATAGAATACATTTATTTCAAAGAAGCAACTTTATGCAAACAGTTTGGTTAAAATAAATATAGCAAATGTATTAACAGTATCCATACATAGAATCTAAAAATATATTTTCTTATTGTGCAGAAAAAAAATTAAGGCATTTATTTAGCAAGTGCTAAGTATGTAAAAGAGTTTAGTCTACAGTTGGGCTACCCTATTTCTGCTGTAAAATTGAGACTATTAAATAGTAACTGAACAATTCAGAAAAATGTTCTTTGCTGCCATCACGTAATTGTCCAGATATCTGCAGCCCAGAGGCAGTAACCCAATGATGGAGAAGTTATTCTCCAAGTTTTTAATAGGGAGCCCCATTGGTCTTTGACTAGACTGAGGGTGGAGCTGATAAGAATGAAGGCCCACGGGCAGAAATGCACAGCTACCACCCTCCTACCTTATGCTGTCAGGTACTTGATTTCTTTTTTTGGCTCTTAATGCAAGTTACCACTTTCTATTATTTGGGTGAGATCCCCAAACACACACCCTTCCTCCCAAATCAGGACATAAAGAAATATTAATATTCCAAAGGACCATTAATAATTCAAGGAAATAAAGTTTAATGGCTGCTACACTGCTTCAACACTGTTTGATGGATCCTTCTCCTAGCAAGAGCCAATGATGGAACTGGAAGCTCCTAGCCTGCCAGTCTTGAACATCTAGCCTAAGAAACCTTCCCTCCCCACATTCCCTAACCAATATACAGAGAGTATGCTGACTGTGGACAATGGGACAGTCCAACACGTTTGGTCACCGTTTTTCTCATTATATCAGTTTTTCTCATTATATCTGAATGGAGTTTATTTATTGCACTGCATGAATAGGATTTGTCACAACATGGTGACTTGATTCTTGGGAAAGAAGTTATACTAGGAAGGAGAAAGGATTATCTTGATCTTTGTGGTATAGCAAGTAGTTTTGCCAGGATTGTAGTGGGATCAGGGGCAAGCTTTGTCTTTTTAAACAGAGCTTAAACTTATCCACTATTTCTGATGCTAACAGCAGATGTATGAATTGTGTTAATTTTTTGTACTTATGAAATTAATTTAAATACACATTCCACATACCTTTATTGTCAGTATTATATAGACTCTTACAAATATGTCTTTGGTTTACATTGGAATTAATTTCATAATTATTCCCAACATTTTTAGAAACAAAGCCCGCAAAGCATTTTGTATAAGGTAGTCACATGTACAGAAGCATGTGTGTGCACACATGAACACATCATAATTAGTGCCACGGACTGGGAGTAAATTCAGTAAACCTTTTCAAATAAGTATACTAGAAGGTCACATGAAGATTATGCTACTTTATTAAATGCTACAGCTTCTTCTCTTCAGTGGGGAGAGACAAAAAATAGACTTAAAAGAATTCTGAAGTGTTTTTGCATAGTAAAGTTTGAATGTGTTGGTAGAATTAAGGGATTGGGATATTATTTTATTCAGAGTTTTAACAAATATGTTAGCCTCATTCCTGGCAAAAAAAATGTAAAGAATCTTACAACATTAGCATTTTTCATTTTCTTTTTTCTTGTGAAGTTAGACATGCGCTAAGGGAGAAGACAGAATTTCAAACTTTTCCCTTATGATGTACATGACTAGATGTTGTAATAAATTATTAACTATTCTCCAAACATTACCAGACATAGAATTTAAAGTTAAACATAAGATGATGCAACAAAATGCATTTGTTTCATATCTGTTCCATTAGTGACCATTGTGTCTAGTTATTCGTACTTATCGTGTGTAAAAAAATCTTGATGAAAAATCAGTTATCTATCTAGGGTAAAACAGCAGGAGCAGAGAGATGGACAATACTGCTAAGACTTTAAGAGACAGCTGGGCATGTATCTTAAGTTTTACTTAGATCACTGCAAGGTGGACAGATCAGGGCTGGCTGTAGTCATGAAATATCATCTAGTTTTATAGCTATGAATGTGATTGAAATAAAAGATGGATTGGGACTAAATTGTTGAGATTAATATTCACAAAGAGAATCTTCCTTTTTCATCATTACCTATTTCTTATGATATTATACACACCAATTCTATATGTTTTTTTAATTTCAAACTGTTTGCAGTGTCTAGATTTGCATTATGAGAACTGTAGCACAATATCTAGGGAAGTGCAGCACCATCATAGGGAAGTGTCTATGATTTTCAACGTGTTAAACAATCTGATCTTTATTTACACAAAATTATAATTACTATTCTTCCCTTTCATAATGAGATGCTATTTATTGATCAATTTCATTTTAGGACATTCTGTCCTAAAATGAGTATCAAACACTTCAATTTGAAACTTTTTTTAAGTTCATGCCAACTATTACTATCTTTTAAATTAATAAAGACTTTTCAAAGCAGATGCCTCCACTATAATAGATGAATCATATCAAATTCTTCCTAGCAAACACAGCCAAAATAAGCCCCTATCATTAGGCTTCAATGACATAAACAAACATATATAATGCCTCTTTCTAGCATTATGAGTTACAGTATATGGCAGCATCATATGTAGATAATCTGAAGGATCCTCCAAATGACAACCATTTAAGTCTTCCTTATATTTTAAATATCTTGGGGTCACTTCCCCACTTATAAGAACTTCTGTGACTTGTAACATTTTCTACCCAAGCAACAGATTGCCAAAATAATAATAATGAGGACAGACTTTATTATTTCAACAATGGCTGGATGTTGCTGTGAAGATAATACATTTCACAACTTGGAAAATGGCCTTGGTTTATCCAATATGTGCATATTGAAGAAAGTACTATTCTTCAAAGAAAATTTATTTCAAATCTTGGTGTCTTCTACGCCAGTACAATTAAAATGCAGAAGTATTGAGCCCAAATTTAAGCACTCTACTAGTGCATTTATTTCTTGTGTTTAGCAATGTAACACTGATATGAAAACTAATTTATAACTGGAGCTTACTCTTGGTAGCCACTGATTTGGAGAATGATTCCTACCTAGCAACAAGAGCCTTAGGGCAGTAGAACAAGCTGACTTGAGCGTCATTAAGTGCTCCTTTCTGAGAGGTATTTAAGCCATCTGCTAAGCAGATGCAGAGGCAACTGTGATACAAACAAAGCAATGGACCAGGTGATCCTCAAGGTCTCTTACAATCTTATGATTGATTCTGACTTCTATACATTGTGCAAATGTTCTCAGTTGTTGAAACCAAAGTTAGAGATTGGGGTTACAATACTATACAACACTAGTTAACAAACAGTGTGATAGGATTTTTTTTTCCTCCAGTGTTGGACAATCTTCCAAAAAACAGAAGAACCCACATTTTCATATTCAAAAACTGCCTTAAACCGCAATGTCAAATAAATATATATGTTCTTGAAAGGCAAAATTATAAATTATTTTTTAAAATATTTTTTAAATTCTATTAATAGGGGAGAAGGATAGCAAGAAAACCAACAATAAATGTACTTAATGAACAATAAATTCAGTTAATTATGGTGATTCATCATATTAATATCCATAAATTATTACAATAAGATTTAAAATTTTGCTTACAGAAATTGAACAGTTATGTTCATCTGAAAACTTGTAATTCATATATGTTGAACAAAAATGGAAACTATTTAAAAATGTTTGCCCTTTATTCAATAATTATATAGTATACTAATGAATTGTCCTAAGTTGTAAGCACAATTTACTTATGTTTAAAACCATTTCATAATTTAAATCTTAAAAATATAAGTAGCCTTTACTTATAAATTCTGTAACAAAAGTGTTAATACATTCTAGACACATAAGTAAATTTAAAGCAAATAGACAAAAGTAAGAAAAATGGAGAGAAAGCACATCAGTGCTTGAACTTTGCAACTTGTTTTTGTTTTTCCTCCTGCATATGTCTTTTAGCTGGTAGCTGTGTGAGCGTGCATGCGTTTTGCTACATCATAAACATAGGATACATCTGGTCGTTTCTCTGGATCTGGGTTGATGCAGATATTAACTAATTGTCGAAGCTAGAAAAAGAAAAAACAGCATAAATAAAAAGAATTAAAAATATCTTCTTTCTTAAAAAGCACAGTATTCTTTAAATCACTGCATTTTCCTTTTACATAATTCTTTACATACTTTTAGTCACAGTATTAGCCAACAATAGTTTTTCAGATAATAATAATTAATTATTATTTAATACGACAACTCTCCTTTTATACTTGAGTGCAAAATTCATACAATGCCGCACTGGACAGAAATATGCCTAAATGATGATTCCATGATGGATTTTCACTCATCTTAATGCTGTTTAATTGAAACATAATCTGAGTTCTCTTTTCAGTGTCTGCAAAGAGTTATACGCTTACTGGAGAATGTCAGTACATGGGGATAGAGTTTTATAGATTATAATTTGTAAGACTTGCTAAATAGAAAGACAACAATAAAATAAATACTTTAGGCTACAAATCTATTTATTCTAACACTCTTGAAACCAGCACAAACACTATTAACTATTTGGTCTAATATGTGATGATAGTTATTTGGTCTTGAGTTTTATTTGAGATATGTAAAAATGGTATAAAATATTTCAACAAAATGGATTCTTTTTTCAGTATAATAAAGCAATAAAGAATGCAACTCGTGATTAGAAAACATATTCAGCGCATAAAAAAACTTTAAAAGATAGCACTGTTAAAACAAACTATACAGAAACACTAGCATTTATTCTTTTAATAGCTCATCTGCTAGGATTTCCAGGCCACCTCAATCCAAGACCATAGGAATCTTACAATATAATAAAATAGAAAAGAATAATTTTTAATCCAATAATAAAACATATTCTCTCTCAGCAACATCAATACATCATCAAACAACACATCGCAACAAAAGTTTTAAAAAACAGGCATCTGGATTGGATTTTTCAAGTAGAAGACGTTTCACCTTTAATCCAAACAGTAACATTTTAATAGTATTCTTGAATATCAACAGAAGACAGTGATCCTAATTTTGGGCAGAATTAGGCACCCACCCTTTAACTTCCAGAAAGTAAACACAAAAACAGCAGCAGACCATCCCAGCCAATCCATACTTGGAGCAGACTGGATATGCCTAGGATCCAAGACTTGTACAGCTTTATAGGTAATAATCAGCATCACCAGTATCATAATTTCATATGCTGCCCAATTCCCTTTACATGTATTTGGGAGCAAAGTGCAACCAATATATGTCCAGTATCAAAGCTATTATCCAAACTTAAAGGCTCTGACCCATAAACACACAAATACAGTGGTGCCTCACAAGACGAGTAACTCGCAGGGCGAGAAACTCGCAGGACGAGCAAAAAGTTTAATCAAAAAATATTCTGCTAGACGAGCTGCGACTCACGAGATGAGGAAACTTCGTGCCAAACCTTGTGCGTCATCAGTAAGCGCGTTCTGTATTTCCCGTTCAGGCAACTCCGCATGAGAGTTCTGCCGACTCTTACCTCCCGCGGTTTACTCCATTGCCATA
>JANHZU010007623.1:30611-42798 GCA_032468055.1 Acrochordus granulatus | reverse complement strand
CTTTACGAGAATTTCACGCTAAGAGCATTCTTCCGGAACGGATTAATCTCGTCTTGTGAGGCACCACTGTATTTGCATTGTGCAACTGTAGCTTTTGAGCAGCTGCAAGTACAGTCCCATGTAGATTGAATTACAATAGTTCAAGCATGAAAGTGACAGTTACCAGTGCTTCAAAAACAAACGTGCATACAAGAACATCTATTAAATTGGTCCACAAAATTCTTAACAGCAACTCTTCCAAGCACTGAAGAAAATGGGATCTATGTTCCATAAGTCTAACATGCTTGACAAAAATCTTTGCTTTTCAATTAGTTCTCAAAGCCAAATAAGCAAAGGAGGCAACTTATTGAGTGAATCCTCAATTAGTTCAGATGGCTTCAGAAAGCTAATAATGTTTTCTGCATTTCCAAAGAACTTTGCTTCAAGAAACAGATAGACACTGTGGACCTCTTTAAGCAGCCATATCAAAGAATCATGTGAATGTATGCAAGAGAGAAAAAATAATTAAAGTGCAGCAGTAACATCTCCTGTAATCAAACTTCCAGCTAAAGTTGAAGGGAAAGAGTATGTAAACAAACACATCTCTCTTAATCCTGTATTCTGTTCAAGATATTATCTATGCTGATTAACTGGAACAGAAGAAAGAGAAGAGATATAATCTAATGTTTGTTCCTGTTCTGAATATGAACCCTGGGTCTGAAGACAAAAGGCTGAATTGTTTCTTTAAAACTGTAGCAGAATAAGATTTTGGGTAGATATCATGCATTTTCACAGTTGTGATTGGAGGAGATGGGCCTGTAGATTTGATTTAAATCTTTCTGAATATTATATCTCAAAACCTTGCCAGGATATGAGCATTTCTACTGTACTTTTTGAATGCCCACTATGACCTTGAAGCATAAGAAAACATGTGGAAAGACCACAACTTCTTGCCCTATGATGGACAAACTACAACGTCCTAAGAACTGCCAAGAAGCTATTCTATTAATATGGAGCTAATGGCATCATCCATATCTGGGAGAGCTCAGAAACAGTAATAAGATTTGGGCTGAGCTAAAGAAGTCAGAATGACTGTTTATTTCCTTTAATATATTCTGTGAATTTTGCTCAGTGACAGTATTTTGTCTGAAACTTAGTCTGTTGGTGGGACAAATTCCTTTTTTTACATTAACAGGTTTGTCAGTCTCCAAGAGAGCGAGAAGGGAAGAGAACATGAGAAAATGTCCCTTAGGTCACAAAAGGGGACAAAATTACGCCACCTACAACACCAGCAAACGATATTTGTAAACTCTTGTGTGGATAAAACACTCCAGTTAAAGTAAAAATGCATATCTGCTCATTTTGGTGAAGGTGTATTGTATTTAATATATTACTCCCTTAGAAATAGTGATTAAAGTAAAAAGAAAGGATTCAGTAGAAGCAAAGCAAGGATTAAGTGAAAGCACTGTCAAGTGACAGATGTGGAGAAACCACATATCTTGAGCTCTGTAGTTCACACAGCCAATGCTGAAGAGGGAAACTCCATGCTAAAAAGGCATTTTTTCAGTTGGAAATGTTATGAATATTCCAGATACTATTTCACCATTCTTGGTCCTTTTGTAGACAGAATGTCTATTATTCATCTGACATAATACCACAATTTTTGACCAATGGATCTCAATTGTGGGAAAGGTTGGAACAAGAAAGCACAAAATTTTCAACGTATTCTCAACTGAGCATTTTCAAGAAGGCCAAGTCATTAGCATTATTTATTATAAATAAATATAAGTACAATTGGAAGAAACAGAATGTTACTTTTTTATGAACTGTCTTCATCTCCCTCATGTGTGTGGTGTTGGCCATTTCCTAAAAGGATCCCCAATAACAAGTTTGCACTTATGTGCTCTCTTTCTTTGCCGCCAGTTATGTCGACCAGAAATGGCCAGCACTTGGCAGGTTTGATCCGCAGCTCCACATTACAGGGTGAACTCCTGTCACTTGCCTCCAGATCCTGCCCACCCAGCAGTTTGAAAGCACATGAAAATGCAAGTAGATTGATGGGTACCTCCTTCGGAGGGAAAATGCCAGCTGGCAAAACGGAGCAGCGAGTCGGCACAGAACCCGCCTATCCCACGTCTTGGAGGATGCCCTGGAAATGAACATCGCCGGCCAGCTGATGGGGGCAGGGTAAATAAAAAGTAATGAATAATGTCTGATCTATGTAAGCCGCCAAGAGTGTCCGGAAATTGGCGGCATATAAATGTGATTAATAAATAAATTAATTAATTAAATACACACATATTTCTTGATCTGTCTCTGGATTTTACTTCTAGGTCACACCCATGCCCTATAAACATGGGTAAAAAATAAAAATGATGAGCGGTAACAATTCATCTTTGACTGGATTTGTACCCGCATCCCCAGAAAAAAGACAAAGATAATTTAGGCATGCTAGAAGAAGACCAGAATAAGCAGCCCATATAGTAACAGCATAAGAAATACAAAGAAAAAAATGCAAACTTTTGGTATCTTTATATCATCTTTAACTTAAAAATGAAAAAGGGCTCCAAAGACAAGGCTGTCAACTTTTTCTGCTCATGAAATTCTCACAAATGAGCTCACCTTGAGATCTAGCACATATCCCTATACTAGGTTTTTGATAGTATTTATTCATTTGCAGTCAAAACCAGCCTTAGATAAGAGTTAGTGCGCTTTCTAGAATTATAGAGAGAAATGGTAGATATAAAATTGCTTCCTAGAACAGAGACTTGTAAATCATGGGTTTGTCAATTTCGATCATTCCCCCTCCAATCAAATATTTTTAACAACAAAAAATGAAAAACAACATGCAGTATTTGAAACATATACAGTAATTAGGTAGTTCCAGTGTAATAAAATGAGACCTCCCTTTTCATCAATTGGGACCACTCCAACTGTTCAGACATTTAAAGAAAAATGGAAATTAAATGCAGTTGTCAGCCTACAGGATCTAAGGAAGCAATGGAACTGTTCGCAGAAACGGCTTCAGATGAGGAAGTAACATTATCACATCATATTGTGCTGGCATGTGAAAATGAGGAGTGCTACATGAGAATAAGAAACAAAAATGGACACCAGAAGTTTCATCAACCTAGATCCTCACCGAGGATGTATAGATTGGTTTCATGTTAAAACGTATGAATTGGTTTGAATGCTGAAAATGATCAATGGAATATATCTGTCCTGCAACAATCTACCAGGATTGTTGCATTAAAATGGAACAATCCACTTTAAAATTTTAAAATGGAAGTGCTTTAAAACAGATTTTGTGATTTTTTTCTATCTAAAAGCAGGCAGAGATCGATGCAGAAAAGCATGTAGGCAGAGGGTGATGCAGAAATACACGGTGTGTATATTTGTTTGTTTGGTGATCCTTTAATCCTGCTACTCAACCTGATGAACTTTCCAGTGTAGAGAAAAGTTCAGCCTAAATTTTCTGAAAATTAGTCAGTCTTTTGGATGCTACGGTAGCGTAACGTAATACAGCTCGTGTCTTCCTCTGTAATACAGAGCCTGTGCAAAGCATAGAACATTAAAATATACATTTATGTAACCGAGATCTTAACTAAACTCCTTTTAAAAAAAGTTTTATTCACTGGAATATCTTGTCCCAATACTGTATTTTTCACTTTGTCAGGAAACTATGACTGACTGACTAATAGTCAAGAAAAAAAAACTATTCCCCTATATCAGATCAGGGCTTTCGTTCTCCCGAATGTTAAGGTATAGAAAAAAGGATGTTCAAAACAAAAGGCTGTGGAAATAAAGTCCTTGCTTCTGAAGGGGAGGGGGGGAGAATGCAGCCCGATGTGTTTTGTCGTGCCCCCTCTCCAATCTGTGTAGTTAATTATTAAATTTTTGTTACTTCCCTCTCTGAACAGCCAGACTTCCATCAGGCCTGGACTTTGATATCTGCCCCTTGGCTGAGAATCTATATATCCAACTTCACACTCAGCTGCAGCGAAGTAGCCCTCCAGGCAGGCCGACTTCAACGAACCACTAGTGGCATCATCATTAAAATCCTGCAGAAGGTCACCATGGCAACCGCCTGCTGAGGCTTCACGACTGCACGCCGCATCTCCTAATCAGCTACCATGTGAAATGCAAATTCAGACAGTCTGAAAATTAGTCAGGAAGACGAGAGGAAGAGGATGCAGGTACGTGAAATATTCATGCACTCCGTGGAAAAAGGAAGACAGCGTGAATGACACAACAAAGAACGGCCCCTGACATTCTTGCTATCGTTTTGCATTACTGTTCACACCCTACTGTATTTCTCGGCCTCCGGTTCTGAAATCGGAGAAGATGAAATGCCATATTTATATTATGCGCAACTGTCGTAATTAAAAATGGCCACTGGAAAAAAAAAACCCAGTTAATTGGAAAAGCTGCGTTAAGTCTATGCTGCACATGCCAACGAGGTCCATCACGTTCATTTTTATCTTCTTCCTAATCATCTTTAAAAACATACCCAGAGAATTCCCTACTCAAATTCTCCATAAACTTAAAAGTGCAAATATCATGCAATGATTTGTTTAAAGAGATCCATATTTTTTAATTAATCATTAAAATATTTTAAAAGCAGTGAGTTTCTGGGTCCAGACTTACATTATTCCCCATATAATTCTATAAACACTGTTTAAAGTTTTACTGTTTACAAAATGTGAAGATTTTATATGCATTTCTACTTAGTTTAATTTCTTTGTTCTATTATTTTATTTTGTCCTAAATTTCAAATAAATAGTTCCATACACGGTACAAGAATTACAAAAGCACAGTCATCTATGTATAGATATAGGAGACATGACCGTGTCCATCCTAAGCAGAAATATTAAATATTTCTTTACTGTTTTGTGTGTTTATGTATAAACTGCTCAGTATCTAAATCAAAAAAATAGCAGCACAGATATGCCACATTGTGGATAAAATAGATTCTTACCCTATGATTTTGGGGGCATGTCTTTTCCTCACAAAGGAATAGCATGCTGATGACACGAATCCCTGTGAATAATAGACGGATATTTTTCCTCTCCTGCAGTTACATACAATATACCAATATGCACTGCATTGATTGTCACAGAAAGGAAAAGCATTTCCATTCTCTGTCAGCTTTGTCCAAATAGCCAACATTTCTAGAGAGGGAATGGAAAGCATATTATTGGTGCCCATTTTGTTGCAGCATGATGTGGCAGGTCCATGGACATCTCTAAATGAATATTTCAAAACACACAACAAACAGAATTATGGTGATTCCTCTAAATATAAGTCCATGAAGAAGTACACCATGATGGAAATGTGCCTTGCATCTGGAATACAATCTGTGATATAAATGAAGTTTCCAAGGCTGTGTGTTTATTGGGGTTAGAGGATCACACGCAATGCAAAGCTGTTATTAGGGCTACACAAGACATTTGAAAGGGTTGGTTTGCAAAACATTAAAACAGCCAATATATTTCAAACACTCAGTGACTTCAATTGTCTTCCCATGTCTCTGCATGCACAGCCACATTGCTTTGTTCACTGTCCCACTGAGATAACCAGGGTAAGGCTTTGAAACAGCCATACTGAGCCTTTCAGATGACACAGTTGCTTTAATACTTCAAGGAATTCTTGCTTGCAACAATGCACTTGTTGGAGTTCATAAAGCACCCCTCTCAAATGCTTTGCACAGCTCTAGTCGTTACTCCTGAACAGAGCATAACTACATTTTCATCACATCCATGTTGGCACTTAGATCACAGTAAACTGAGGAGAGTTTCATTCTTTCACATTTTCAAAAGGGTAAATAAGAACACCACAGGATATATCATTCAGAAGACATTCTATGTAGCTGAAAATCAGAAATTCACGTTGTTCACTGTGGTGGAACCAATCTAAGCAAAGAGGATTTCAAGGTTAACTGCACTCAGTTTAAGCAATTTTCCTCTTATAGCTTGAATTTTAATGCTTTGCACAGAGTTGCAACTATAAAGAAAGCACAAGCAGAAGATACAAAAAGTACAATGTACAACATTACAGCAGTTCTTTCAAAACTATGGCACATTAGTGCCATAGTTGCAGCCATATTTAAACAGTACACAGTTTATTTTTTTTGGAAAGAAAGTTCTTGTAGGAAAAGACCAAGTCCTCTCATACTGAAATTAATGAGTTATTCAAGAACATCCCAGCTATGGAAAATGACATGCCAGAATCCCAAAAAAATAGGATGCTTTAAAAAATAAAGCAAGTTCAAATGTCCCATTAAAAAAGTAGTTACTTACTTCTTCTGAGTAGTGGTCCGACGGAAGGGGTGGGTAGTCACATTGTTCTATTTTTTTACATAAGGAATACAAGTTCATTTTGTCACCGTAGAAGGGGCTTTGCAATGCAGCCATCTGTATGGAATGATAAGAAGCACATACTTTTAGATTGGTGTGGCAGAGAGAACTCAAATACAGATGTTTGGTTTTATTTTTTAAAAAATCCAGTTGATATAAGAGGCAAGTACCTGTTTTCTCTCTATGCTATTCAACTGACTCTATATCTGACATTCAGCATATTGGATTATGCCGTTTCTATAGCATTACACTCAGCTAACGTTCCTGTTGCAAAAATTAATTGAAATTTCTTCTGAAGCAGATTATTCATAAATTTTGATTTGTACAATATTTTCTCTACATCAAAACCAAAAGCCATCTACGAATACCTATCCCATGAAATTTTAATCAAGAATCAGAGGAACTTTGGTAGAATTCACCAAGCTCAAAAGGCTCTGATTTTGTTTTCCTTTTGACACAAACTGCAGCAAGAAAAATGACTTTTTAATAGGAAAGGAATTATTTGGATATGGTATGATATTTTATGTTACAAATTTTCAGTGGGCGGGTAGAATTACATTCAAAACCAAAAAGTGTTTTCTGCATCTTGGATGGATTTATTCTCTTATTTAAATATATTTTTAAAAAGTTATGGGAACTATGAATAAATATAATCCAAGATATTACCAATAATAAACACTGAAATTAATGAAAAAAGTTTATTCTTTAAAATGAGAGTGGAAAACAAATATAAGCATCTTGTATGCTCAACATTCTTGTTTGTAGCCCATCTTTTGTCTATAATCTTGGTTAGCTTTCAGTTGGTAAGGATATTTTTGAAGGCTGTAAAAGCTATCAAATGATATATACTGAAATATATTAAGAATGTATGTAGTCATCCTTTAATGTAAGACTTAAGTTTTTTAGATCCATCAAGAAGTGAAAATTCCATGAATCTGATAAAGAAATTATATATTTAGTACTCTCCTTATTTGCATTTCATTTGCTAAACTGTAGTGCCATAGAAAATATTCTGGACACTTTACTACGTTCTTAATGGAATATGGGAAAAGATGGCATCTAACTTTAAGATAATTTCCTATTTAGAAGCACTTTGTTGTTCACAGGGGACAGGGAATGCATTTTCAAGTATTTCTTGTTTTACATTCCCCTGAAATAAAACATATGCACTATAAGCATGTTCAAGTTGTATTTCTAATGTTTTTCTAATTTAAAAAAATATTCTACTGGAGCAGTCCATTTTGCAAACAAAATCCTGGTTTTATATGTACCCCCAAACTCCATCTATTTGGTATAAATGTTTAAAAAAACTTATGCACGTTGAAACTATTATCATCAGTGTCTCCATTGCTCATTTTAAGATGTTATTGCTTGGCTTTTCAAATGCAAACAAAAAGTGCAGCAATACCGCTAAGCTTCAAGAGATTTGTACCGAAATGTTCACATTGCTTCTGAAAGCCTTTAAAATCTCTGAACCACAGCAGCATGAGCATTGCTCAGAATGCAGTACTGCCCCAAAGTCAGTCACCCTTTTCCATATGTGCTAATAAGTTTGATTTCGGAAGGACAATGTGTACATTCCCCAGACAGGCAAAGCATGTGTGAAACACGCTCGTCCATGCTGAGCTACTCAGTGGGCTTCAACAGGGATGGGACAAGCTGAAAATGGCTCTCATCTGTTTTGTGGTCTTTGAGACAGAGCATTAACTCCTTCACTACCAAAAAAGGTTCTGATTTTAATAGCCACACATAAAGGAATGAGGGGATTAAAAAAAAAACTAATTTTATAGCAAGATATCAGAATTGCGTATATTCATTGGACATAACTGCTGAAAGCCAGCTGTTTAAGGCTCTGAAGGAAAATAATATTTTTCCAGTTGCATTCCTGCCCTAATATTAAACCTTGAAACAACATAACTCATGCAGTATATTTTTTTTCACTGAAATCAAAAACAAAATTAAAAAGTTTTACCACCCAATCAGCACGCATGCACAATTGCAAAACAAGCACAGAGAAACTCAGCAGGGTACAAAACATGTTCATTAAAAAGTAGTTCTGTTTCAAGGCTTTAAAGAAAAGGAAAGAATGAATGTGGGTGGGGGAGAAAAAGCTGAATGTCCCCTAAGGAGTTAAAACAGGACTACTATATTTTCATGCATCTCCTGCTTTGACAGATGAAAAATGTCAACTGTCCTGTTTTTATTTTCAAGCTTTTGCACTATTCATCTGGTTCATTAGTGCATCTTGCTGCTGCCCCTGACAGCTGCTCGCCCTCTCCTCGCGGCAGCTGAATTTTTCAGGCTAATTTGATCCTGCACACCAAGACGATGGCTGGAATGATTGACTTGCTCCCTGACCTCCAGGGTCTGACTTTCCTGATTAGTATTCTAGGGGTGTCTGAGGGACGAAAGCCCACTGTCTGTCTTCAGGGCTGGTGGCAATGCTCTCCCCCACCACCTCCCTCACTCCCTTTTTTGGGGGGGAACTGTAAGCCACCAACCTACGACCCTGTAAAGATGCAATTACTGTGCTGAACAATAAAGGAAATGTGTAATATCTACTTTTCCATGTAAAGGTCCATGTACTGGAAGCATGGCATGTTGATTTTAATTAGTAAAGTCTATCTTGTTGCATATCAATTAACACAGGGTGGTTAGAGAATTGTGATTTTTTTTTAAAAAAAAAGCATTTCCAGAATATTTGAAAGTCTAATTTTCTGATTGTAAAATTAACTTCCAACAGCAACAAAAAATCTAAGTAGTTAAGGAAAGAGAGAGAAATCTTTAAAAAAATTATAAAATCAGCTTTTGCCAATCCAGTGTTTATCAGATGTACTGTAACTTCAACTTCCAGTATTCCCAAGCAGCAACTACAGGAGCTGCATTCTGAACACATCTGGAAGGCAGCAGGTTGAGGAAATGATACCCCATTGAACAGCATTGAATGGAAAGCAAACTTATTTTTAGATTCAGTTAAAGTCCAACCAAACTGTCAACAATTAATATTAATATTCATTAATAAAAACATTAAAACATTACCTGAAGAATTATTGACTAGGAAGCTATCTAATCTTTTAGGAAAATCTCACACACATTCTATGCATTTTCCTATTGCTAATTTGAAGAGAATATAAACCTATGGAACCAAATAAATCAATTAAAAATAATTAAATCCATTTTATGTTGAATATATTGAGTAAATCAAGAATAAATTCAATTTGTACCATAATTAAGTTGCAATTGTTATGCTTTTCAATCCCACTTATGGTTCTGAAGCTATGTTGAATAAAATCTTACTGTCTGTGAACTGCCTTATAATTATTTAATTTTAATTACAAAACTAAGGGTCCATAAATTCTTTTTTTTACAGAAACGACAGCTGAATAGATCTTGAGTGAGCAATAATTTAGGGAGTGAAATAAAATCATGGCTATTTATAACTTAATACTGTACTAGTTTACAATGCAATATCACATTTCTTTATCATTTTACTTCATACACCATTTATGTGTTCCAATCCTTAATTTGTTCACTAAACTACAAATCTAAAAGTGAACAGCATCCCATTTTTAAGAAAAGTAGAAAAATTAAATTCTTAAAACATGATCTTCCTACATAATTATAATTCCCTGTCAAAAAATTAGGCAACATAACTGTAACAAAATAAATAATGATGTAGATATAAATCTTACGTTACTAATTTCATGAATAGCACAAATAGCATCAGAAAAAGTGCTTTTTAAAAAAATCCTAATTCAAGATGTATAAATCTCCAGAAGAATGCTCTCATGAAATTTTTATTTGATTGTTGAATTAAAAACTACCATCAAGTGGTAGTTGAGATTAGCAATTTTCTACAAGGCTAATCTAGACCAAGAATATTTTTTTTACTGTATATATACAGAATTAATCTGAGAGAGGATAATAATTTTAGCACTAAAATGGTTTTATGTTTAAAGAAAGCATTATCACAATATATTAACTGCTCAGAATATCCTAATATTGTATAGAAAGCTTTAATGAGTTCTGGTGAATTATAATGCAAGTGGTTTGCCATTTCTCCTTGCATCTGAACTACAGAAGCTTTTCTATAGAGCATTTGATTTGCAAGCCAATAGGTAAAACTTTTAGATGTAGTTATAAACATCCAGAAGGATTTGAAGAAAATGTGGTTATCTTACTGATTTCTGTATAATTAACATTTTCCAGGCTAAAATTCCAATTAGCATTAACAAACCAAAAGAAATAATTATCTTTTCCTGGTATTATTTTTCTGTAGATCATTCAACTCTGTATTAAAGTATTAATGATGTTGTGTTTAATTTGCCATAAAAAACAGCCTGATATAACAAAGACAGAATCCCAGTTTCCCAAGCTGTAATCAGACTTAGCAAAGTTTAAAGAAGCTATTAGGATTCAGAAAACAGAAGTTTAATAATTAATGAAATAATAGATGACACAACAACTGTTGATTCTATTACAAGCTTGATATGTCCATTTCATCTGGGAATAATGTTTTTAATTTCAAATTGCTACCTTGGTAGCTAGCTTGATACTGAAAGATGAAGGCCTTCAAAGAGATCATTTCTGAGGACATCTGTGATATATTTTGAGAAGTGTTTTCCCAAATTCTTACAAATATTTGTATTACATGTTTGTATTTTGAACTAAGGCATATGTGCAAATTTCACCATGCATACCTATAAAATGTCAGATTTCAAGAGAATTGTAACACAAGTATAAAAATATTTTGATCAACAAAACACATCAACAAATTATGCTTATTAAAAGTTTGCATTACCTCATATAACAGACATCCTAGAGACCAGATATCTGATTTGAAATTATACCCATTTTCATGAATTCTTTCTGGAGACATGTAATAAGGTGTTCCCACTACAACAAATATAAAAGATTTTTGACATAATAAACAAAAAAAGTAAATCAACTTTTAAGAATGTACATTCCAACATTTGCCTTGAAAAATTACTAGTCAGTGTTTAAATATAAAAGGTAAACTTAAGCAACTGAAACATTATTCTAAATATGTAAGCTTTGTTTTATAAAATTACATTATAACCCATTTAAACAACAGTAAAGTTTTCCATAAGTATCAATAAACTCAATTTTTAGTAATTTAGTAATTAATACTATATTACTATTACTAATGTCACCAATTACAATCTGATGGAATTATATTTGTTTTATCTATGCAACATTTATGAAATAAAATATATATTAGTTTTATAACTAAAACCGTTTATCATTTATTTTTATTTTCTTCACTAGCTATATATGACTTTGATATGTCTACATTCTACCTTAAAAGCATACCCAACAACAAATTACATCTTTATATTCTTTAAAATAAGCAGAAAAATGCTGTTTTTATCATAATCAATAAAATATTTAAAAGGAAGGGGCATCTTCATGTTATTAAAGCAAATCTTTTTTAAAAAAGTCTTTTCCCTAAAACAATAGGTTTATGTGTATGAGTCTGTATGTTTATCTATCTTAATTCCTTTTAAATCATTCAAATATTTGCCTATTTATAAAATGTAATTAAAACAAAAAATAACTGTTGTTAATAGAAACAGAAAGGAAAAAACATATAAAAAATAGGAAATTTTAATAAGATATATATCATCCTATTCTAACACGTATTTCATATGAGATAGGAAACTGAATAGTGTCTCTTATAAAACACTATATAACCTGGATTATTGATTTTGTATGTATCTGTATGTCTATGTACATAAACTTTATTTCATAAATCATACATAAGTAAGATTAAATGTATTAGAAATTATTTGCATGTCCAAATTAATAACTGATGCATTTATTTTTAAATA
>JANHZU010007623.1:0-11579 GCA_032468055.1 Acrochordus granulatus | reverse complement strand
CAATCATTTCTACCTCAAATTCCATTGAAAATGATTTTTTGGTGAATATTTTTGGGGGCATGGAACGGATTATCCGAATTTCCATTGTTTCCTATGGGAAACCTCGTTTCGCTATATGAGAATTTCGCGCTAAGAGTGTTCTTCCGGAACGGATTAATCTCGTCTTGTGAGGCATCACTGTATATCAAGCATTAATATACATATTTAAAAGAGAAAAATGTAGAAAAGTATTATTTCTAAAGCAAATGCATTCTGTTGGTTAATTTTCTAAAATATTTTCCATCTATGTACAGTAGATATAAAAAGTCTACACATGTCTATTAAAATTCCAGGTTTTTGAGATCACAAAAAATCAGGTTTTTGAGATAAAAAAAAATCACACAAAGATAAATTACTTGGAATTTGGAATTATGGGATTTTCTTACAAAGAAAAACATCTAAGCCTGACTACATTTTACAAAAAACTATATCAAGGCTGACAAAAGCATGTGGGGAATGTATCATGGTCTGATGAGATCAAAGTTGAACTTTTTGGCCTTAATTCCAAAAAGTATGTTTGGTACAAAATAAACACTGTGCATCACCAAAAATACACCATACCTATGCATGGCGGAGGCTGCTTTTCTTCAGCTGAAATGGGCTTTAGTCAAGATGGAAGGAATTAAAACAGTTCCAACTCAGTTAATTTTAACAGAAAATCAGTTAATTTTAATAGAAAATGCTGAAGAGGAATGTTACCTTTCAACACAACAATGACCCAAAGCATATCTCCAAATCAACAAAAGAATGGCTTTACCAGAAGATCAAAGTTCTGGAATAGCCAGCCAGAGCCCAGACCTGAATCCAAGGGAAAATCTGTGGAGTGACCTGAAGAAAGCTGTGCATAGGAGATGTCCTTGTAATCTGACAGATTTGGAGCACTTTTGCAAGACAGAGTGGCGAAGATTCCCAAGGCAAGATGTGCCATGCTGATAGATTCCTACCCAAAAGACTGAATTTGATCAAAATACGCTTTAACAAAGTATTAGTTTAAGGGTTGTACACTTATGCAACCAGAGTATTCTAAGTTTTTTATTTTTCCTCCTAAAAGATTTCAGTTTGTTTTTCCATTGAATTGTACACCTTATATGAAAGGTGGAAAAAAAATCTGAAGTGATTTATAGTTGTGTGGTTTTTTTACATCTCAAAAACAGTGGTGTATAGACTTTATATCCACTGTAGCCTATTTTTAATTAACTTAAAACTGTAACTTTGGCAAGAAGCATCATTCAAAATAAAAAA
The DNA here is from genome assembly GCA_032468055.1 of Acrochordus granulatus. Classification (NCBI taxonomy): domain Eukaryota; kingdom Metazoa; phylum Chordata; class Lepidosauria; order Squamata; family Acrochordidae; genus Acrochordus; species Acrochordus granulatus. Next base: position 10,298 of record JANHZU010007623.1, on the reverse strand, counting down.
ATAAATTTATTGTGCTTTCTTTCAAGGAACACACAAAGTAAATGTCTATGTTGAAAGTATAGTAGCAAAATAATATCATACTTCATTTTGTTATATTAAACAATACATGTATATATAAATGTATTCAACTGTTCACTAAACTAGTCTGGAGAAAAATGATATTGCAGTGGAAGAAAAATGAAAATAAATTGCATAGCTATGAAATACTATACATGTTATAGTATGAAATACTATACATGTTATACTCATCTTGTAGTTATTTACTTTAATAGAGAAATTGGAAAAATGAAACATTTGGCTCTTGGGGATAATTTTTTTAAAAAAACTATCAGTTAGTAAAAACAAAAGTAGGTAGACTTTCTTAGAATATAATTTTTTATAAGTTGTATATTTGTAAATTTACCAAAGCTTTATTTCTAAATTTAATACTGGATCACCAACCCAATTTTACAACATTTTTGGCAGCATTATGTGAACGCAGAAATCATCACGTGAACCTTTTGTTCACAATGTGCACATTTGCTGGAAACTAGAAGTAAACATGGGTTTCAGGCAAAAAAAAGGTAATAAAAAATGTCCCCCAAAAGTGAGGTCTGCACCCACGTTTTGGGGCTTCTAAAAGAGCTTGAAAACCTGGCTCTTGGCCAGGGGCCCTGACAGCAACACATCATACTAGAGATAGTTAATGGACTGAGACAAGACTCCACCTCTACCCCATGGGCATTTTACTCCCTTCCTCCCTATCTTTGATGATTTTTAGTAATTTTACTTATTATCTTCATATTTTAGTATTTTACTCTGTTGTTTTACTTGGGTAGCTGCCTAGAGTCACCTTTTGGTGATATGGGTGGCCTGCAAATGTAATAAATAAATAAATAAAGTACCTGCAGGACATTGCAACCAGCTGTAAATGTAGCACCAGTTGCCAAGCTCCCAAAATGTGATCATGTGACCCTGGGGGGACAGCCACAGAACTTCGAAGTACCTTTTCGGGGATTAAATGACTGGTAATTAAGCAAGGGCTACCTGTAATTACTTGCTTCTATTGCTAAATTTTCCATACTTTAATACATCAATTCATTGAAATATCTCTTTCAGTAGTAATGAAATGATAGTAAGGTCATATATCATTTGTATTCAGAATTCATTAATTCTATTTTCTATCTCTGAACTTTATAGGGTAAAGACGGATTGCTAGTTTGCAATGATTTGTTTTGATACAAATGGTAATGGGTCTCTGAGAATTTTTCCTTAGATATGAGTATACCCTGAAGAAGACAGAAGTTGATTTAGAACCTCCTTCCAGAATTTTTTCTACGTTTTGCTACTTTCTTGAGAACCAAAATATAAGAACATTCATTGAAAACTTTGAATCTGATGTAAAAATATCAAGACTTGTTTATAATTTTACTAACCTGATTATTAAAAGCAAACCATATAAATTTTGATGAGGTATTTGAATTTAATGTAATATAAAAATATGTAAAAGATAGGAGAGGGGAAATATGCAAGGACATTCTATACTGATTCCCTGGTATTATTTTGGGAAAATAAGATATGAGAATCCTCATATCTTATATTATTTTGCTGTTTAATATTAACATATGATATTATGCACATACATGCACATAAATAAAAATATTTATTTTGGCCACTGACGAATAAACAATCCTGAAAGATGAGTACTTCCTTACTTTATATGTTGTATAACCTATCTACTGCATTGATTTACAAAGGTTTAGCCAAGAAATGTTTCATTTCATTTGCTATAAATAATCTGCTTTCAAATATCATTAAACAATTATATTTGTTGTACTTTTTGGAGCACAATACAGGTAGTCCTCGACTTATTACCATAATTGGGACCAGAATTTCTGCTTCTGCAGAAACTTCTGCAAAGAAGTTGTTAAATGAGTTGTGCCTGATTTTGCAACCTTTTTGTCATGGTTATTAAGTGCAATTATTAATTGAATCACACAGTCATTACGTGAATCTGGCTTCCCTACTGACTGACTGTCAGAAGCCAGCTGGGAAGGTTGCAAGTAGCAATCACATGGTCCCAGGATGTTGTAACTGTCATAATAATGCCAATTGCCAAGCATCCAAATTCTGGTCATGTGACCATGGGTACAATGGCTATAAGTTGTAAATCATTTTTTTCAGTGTCTTTGTAAGTTCAAATGATCGCTAAATGAATGGTCATAAGTCAAGGACAACCTGTACATGGTTGCTAGCCTAGTACTGATTCCAATTCTGTTTTAGTGAATACAAAAATAGCTAAAATACTCTACTGACTGCCATACTGATTCCCAATTTCTCTTTTCTCCATTCCTAGAAAAAATGTAGAATTTTTAAAAGCAACACTTTCCAAATGATAAACTCAAGAATGACTTGTGCGAAGTAGCCAAATGTCTTTAGGGGGGCAACAGGTGCATTTAAATGACAAATATATTCTAGACATAAATATGTCTGGTGGACCCATTCTTATTCTTCACACGTTAAGGTTCTGATTAGATTTTACCATTGAGTTTTGAGTAAAACATGAAGGGAAGAATTAATAATAGAAATCCAGTTATAATATACTATTATGGCTCAAATGTCAAATCTGGGAATAATTCTAAGTTTTTCTCTCAATATATATTTTCTTACAATTGTATAATCTACTTCGCAATAAAATTCAAACTTTGGCAGCTGGTTTTACAATACACACACACACAGCTAACCGCAACACTGTTTTTATTTTATTCTTTTTAGATTGATTAAATGGATGAAATAAACTCTTTGCAATTATTCAAAATAAATAAAACACATAAGAAAAATCATACCTTGATCATCCTAGACAGGTCTCCAGCATCTGCTAATTCCAGTACTATGTTTAGTTCATTGTCTTCAATAAATGATGCATAATATTTGATTACATTTGGGTGGTTCAGTTGCTAGGAAAACAAACGTATTTTAGTCTACATACTATTCACAGACTAAATAAGCATGTATGCTCTGCCATTTCAATCTCCCTAATTGGGAAGATGGCTTTTCTTATTTTATAATTAAAAGTTTATTTTCATATTCATTCTTTCCATATTCACCCATTTTAGAAAAACACACTGAAAGAACCCCTGACTTAAAAATCAATGCAATCCTTGGTAAGGAAGCCAAAAGTAAACCAAACTTGTAGGGACTTGTCCAAATAGTCCCTAAGATTCAAGAACATTTCCTTCTTTTACTATTCTTCTAGCCTCAATTTTGGAAATAATAACTCAATGCAGCAGCCAGGTTACTGAATAGAGTGCTTTCCTGCTCTTATATGTGTGCTAAAAGATCTTACACTGCTTTCTATGTTCAAGAGAAAACATCTGGGATGATGTTACTTCAGAAAACAACTTTACCAGTTCCTACATGTATACAATCTTCTTGGAAGATCTTGCCACTACAGCAGCAAACAAATAACTAATTGCTCACTAACAATTAGGCTTTCTCTACACTGAAATCTGCTTTATGGAAGGATCTCCCCTCTGCCAATGCCCAATGCTGGTATATTTTAGAGCAATTTTTAAAAATTCCTCTTTTTGTCCTAACAGTGGCAATTCCAAGTGCTTATTCTAACTAATACTGTACTTTTAATGTACATAAAAAAATACATAAAATAATGTAAAGCCTAAAGAAGTTAGCTTTTTCAGCATAAAGTGCAGAAATTTGATATATCATTACAAGCTTGCTGAAGAAGAAAACTTTATGAAGGTAAAATTATGGACAGAGGTTAGTGTACACTACCTTGAGTTACTTGTACAGTGGTCCTCAACTTAAAATTGTAATTGAGCCTGAAATTACAGGTGTAAGTTGTGTTGGTCATGAAGCAAATCACCACTTGACTGCACCTGATTTTACAACCTTTTTTGCATTGGGTCATTAAGCAAACGCAGTGATTATAAAGTGAACACTGCAGTCATTAAGCAAAGCCATTGTCTGCAATGGGCATTTTTTGCTGAAACTAGAAGTAAACATCAATTTCTTGTAAAAAATGTCATAAATTGTGGTCACATGACCACAGGACATGGCAAACGGCCATCAAGTTGTCAAGTGCCCAAAATGCAAGGGGTCAGACATCATAACTTCAAATCCAGCTAATACATACATTTGGGAAGGTATTACTTCAAATGGTTGCTAAGTGATTGGCCGTTAAGAACTATCTGTATTAATAAAATTTGTAAATATAATAACTAAAAAACAGGTTACATACCTAATTTATGTTTAAAATTACATGTTATAAACATTTTTAAAACAAGGAACAGATGTTATTTCTCTCTAGCAAACAGTATTGGCTATTAAACAGATCTTTAAAATATTACTTTGAAAATAAAGCAAAATGGGAACCTATTACTTTACAAGGTTTGACAACAAAGATACAAAGAAATTAGTTCAAGTGTAATACAATTTATATGTAAATATTATAATCTACAAATTATTTTTTGTGAATACATTTATGTTTCTTGAACAGTGAGCTTATGCCGTTTATCATCACCCATAAAACAAACGTATTTCAAAGTCAAGGTAGGCAGTAGAAGTAGGTAGCATGTTAAAAAAACTCTACAGTTCGTGGATGAAAACTGATTCCCATTTGAGTGATTCTTAAGTTAAAAAACAACATATTTTCATGTGGAGGTTGAGGCCACTGAAATGAGTAACATGTGTATATCTAAATGAATTTCTAGAAAGAGAGCCATATTACTCTACAGCAAAAGTAACAAAGATTCATTTAGGATCTTTGGATTAAAGGTGGATCAATTTTTTGTTGTACAAAGTTCTTAAAATTATAACTCACTTTATCAAGTACATCTGGTATAAAGCAAGATTGCTAAATGAGACCTATTTAGTCATAGTTTTAAGTACCAGGAAGACCTGTGGTATCTTTTCATGATTCATTCTCATTTCCCCAGGAGGAAAGTCACTGGGCCAAATTTATTCTCTTTGAATTCTGAAAATATATGTGGATCTGATGTATACATTTTAATTCAAGATGACCTGCTGACTATTCAGTGAAGCTCTAAGATAATACACCTTACTACTCATATGAAATGACATGCATAAAATTATGTACATCTAATAACTCATTGCATCTTTTATTATCAATGCTGGAATATATTTAATTCATTCCACAAAACAAAAATAATTACCTTAAGAAGATCAATTTCCTTAATACAATCAGCACGAGCCTTTGCATCCATTAAATCAAATATCTTTTAAAGAAAAGAAAGGGAAAATTACCAAGTGAAAATGTTTACAGGAAAAATGTCTTCAATGTTTTCTCTTTAACTGAAAGTGTGCACGATAAAAGCAATCCCTTGCATAAAGAAATAATTCTCAAATGGTGAGCCATGAGATATACATTACACAAATTAAATTAAAGCCTCATGGAAGCCAAGATACAAATCTATGAAACAGCACAAATCTTTGCAGCACCTCAGCGTGATCTGCTGTTCCAGCTCTGCCTCCTTCACAGCAGGAGTGAATAATTCTGCCTAGCATTTCTGAATGGATGGATCATTCAACCACAATGATGCAGCAAAAACACGTTCTTAAAGGAAAATCCTAGTCAGTGCTCCATGATCTCTTCCCATTCATGAGAAATGTTCAGACACTCATAATACTGAAAGAAGTTCTCTACATTGTCAGTGTAAACTTTCCAAATGATTAAGGCAAGTGCCCTGAATTATAATTCAGAAAAAGGAGTATATTTCAGCATTGTGACATCATGAAATGTGAGATTTAAGTTCTAAAAGCATTTGGAATTATAAGACAGTGACACAATTCTACAGCTGGCTTTCAATGTACTCTGTTTCACATAAGTAAGTTTTTTTAACAGAGTGACTCCAATGCCTTTATAGAGCCCCCTGTAAATAAGGGTCAAAAGCAAAGGCTGTGCATACAACCTCTGTCAAAACGAGAGACACCATGTGCATGATAATGATGCCAAGTAGGAAATTTCAGTTCTCATACATCTGTGTGGAGTCTGATTTTTCTACTTCCTGGTTTTATTTTTTAAACTACATTAAAACTACTTAGAACTTACACTGCTTTTTTAAAATCCAAAATTACAAAAATCATACTGCCAATTTTCTACAACGGCTGAGAGGACTGTGAAGGCAATTCACCCACTCCAGGTCTAAAACTAACCTCTCAAGGTAATGATGAGAAATGCTAATTTTTTTATAAATTTTGAAGCAATCAGGAAAAAAAAACTAAAAACGATGGTGGAAATGCAAAATATGCAGCAATATTTTAATAACTAATCATTTAGTTATTAATTGTATTGGGTCTAACTTGGTTTTGTACATAAAGGTATGTTCACTTTAAAAATGGAAAAGTATACTTTGCCAGATAATAATTGTAAACCTACTGTTTGAATTTACTTTGAATATTATTATTTTTTGTTAAAATGAACTAGTTGAAAATAAAAGTTTCATTTCTCCTATTTTAGGAAAAGCAAACAAACAAAAATGTAACGATAAAAACATCAGTAAACTACATTGAAAGAGACATATTTTTAAGAAACACAGGGATTACTAATTGACAGAGGAAATGGATGGATTACGCCAAAGCTCAGAATATACATTTTACCATTTGAAGCACTGTATAATCAATTTTATTTTCTAACTACAATTATTATTTTACACTTCTGTTGTAAAATGTGTCTGTACAGTATTAAGAAAAACTTTTGTCCCCTTTTACTTGTTAATTTGATTTGGTGTGAATATTCCAAGTATCGACCAACTTCTTTCTCATCTTAATTACCGCATATCATTTAAAAAAGTTAGGAAATATTCATAATATCCTTTTTTAATCTGACAGAAACATACAAAAAGGGGCCTTGGAGTTTTTTAAAAATCCAAATATTTCCTTTTTTCCCTCATTCTTTAATCAAGAACCCAGAAAGCCAAACCTCTTCATAATTAGCTTCTGCACAGGACCACTAATTCATTTTCACCATTTTGGTATATGCATAAACTACATAATTCATAAAACATTTACAGGCATAAGGGTCTACAAGTTCTTTTAAAAAATAATGCTGACAAATTTTCTCTTCCCCACAAACAGTATTTTTTTCTTGACAATGATTCTGTCAGGATCCAGCAATCAAGAAAGACAGTTGTGCTTACAAGGAGATTTTTTTACTGTTCCACACCAAGACAAGAATCTTGCCAAACTAAAGCAGACTTCTATCTATATGAAGCATATACTCTGAGAACTATTAGGGAGAGGCTATCTTCATCCTCTTTCTAGCACACAAAGTTGTCTTTTATTCCTCTGGAATGCAGCCCCTCCATCTTGGGAATCCAGCCTTCTTCCATCACAGCTTTCTCTCTCACCATAAGGAATCAAGGACAGTATTCTTCCAATGTTCTCTCCTTCTGATTCCATTCCCAATTCTTCTCTTCCTAACAAATTTCCATTTAATTTCATGTTATAAGACTAGCACTATCAAGTGTACAAATTCAATACTTAAAAGGAATAAAGTAGAAAGAATACTAATTAAAAGGAAAAGAATGACTGTGTTCAGTACTGAGCAATCATTTTTCTTCAGAGGTAACAAACTCTAATACATAATTTATCAACATGTTTTTGTATTTTAATGTATTGTTTACTATGTACTTATTACTCTTTATATTATTTTTCTTGTAAAATATATATTTGATTTCAAAAACAAACATTAAAATACAAACTAACACAAAGGGGAAAGGGGAAAGGGAATAACAGGACAAGTTGAAAAGTCACAGAAAAAAATCAAACTCTATATTATAAATTGTTTTGAGATGCTTCAGCATAGGATGTGATGTAAAAATATATCAAATAAGCATGTGTGATATACACTTCTATCTGCCTACAGATACAATATAAATAAGTTGTCAGTACAAGGAATTCAGCCAGTAGGAGACAATAAGATTTGATCTACTAGCATTGCAACAAGAATGGAACAGAAAAGAATGACCTAAGGATTCTACTAGATGAAACTCACAAGGATATACAATATGTTGTCTATTACTGGCATTTTTTGAAAACACCTTTCACATAATATTAACAACAAAATCTGTCAGTGAGAATGCACTTTTTAATTTTCAGGAATCCTAAACAATTCTATTTAAGAAGTAGAAAATTTCTGTTTATTGAAAAGGCATTAGGATGATGCAGGAGTCATTATCAATTTTGTCCTTTTTTCCTTCCAACAGCCTAATGCATCTAATGGAAAAGTATTGCAGATATATTTTAAGTCATTCTAATTGTTAAAAAAATAATAGGAACACAGCCCCAAGTTTTCTCACCTTCATATATTACAAATGCTATGATGGTAGAAACCATTGACTCTAATTTGGAAGTTGTGACTCAGGTAGGAGACTGAGTAACAGAGCAGTACAATAGTAGGAAATGTTACTCAAATGAAATGTTAAGATTAAAGTTTGACAAATGGGAGAGGGAGTATACTCAGGGTTTTTTTTAATGAGTATTGTAACACAAGCCAATAGAGATGGAAAATAGAGAACCACAGATTTACAGTTTCAGGTTTATAAGCAAGCAAATACCTATAGTTACTTTAGGCCTCAGAATAAGAGTATAAAATACACTGTTGTAGAACACTTTGGCACTAAAATCCCAAAATTTGGCACATACAGTCAGGTTCCAAAAATTTGACTGTCTCAGAGAAGACCTTACAGCCACATTCCATTATTGTTTCCACGAAGAAATCTCTAACTTGTTGAACTACAAGCTACCTGTAGCACTTCACATCTGATTCTCTTTCAAATGGATTTGTTCACAATTATCTCTCTAGCTTCTTGATCCATTGCTTTAAAAAATGGAGAAATGAGTCAGAGTAATTCAAATAAACTCAATGAAGAATGAATGGGGAAAGCATGTTAGAGAAGTATCCAATAGCAATTTGAAGTTGAAATTTTATTTTCTCTGGTAGATAATTTCTGAACAACTCCAATGATAAGCTCAGTAATGGAATGAAGTTCATGAAGATCACAACAACTCTCAGTAACTTCTGGCAAAAAAGAGCATTGGTAAAATATAAAACTTCTCCCTTCTATATTGTGGTCTTGATCTGGATTTATTTCCTATCACTGTACATTTTGCTAAGAAAAAAAAGATTCACTTTGAATGAGAAATGCTTAACACATCACTTGATCTAAAATCCAGAAATTAATCAGACACATGACAGCCTTATAAAGGAAAGACAAACAAATAAACAATTGACAGCCCTAATAGTCCAAGGATTTAAAAAAAGTGAGGAAAAAAACAGTAATGTGAAGGAGACTAGATAGGTACAGGAGGCAGAAAGTGAGAAGGGGTAATGGAAAGGGAGAAATATAGGAGGAGATGGGGGGTCGAGCTATTCCAAAATAGGATAGGCTGGAAATCTGACATAATTCTATACTTCAAGTCTCATTATATTATCTCATAAATCAGGTATCTTGAGTGCTCTAAGTATATCTTGATAGTTTTGATGGCCCAGTCTCTTTGTAGTAATTTCATTCACAATGAAGTTGAACACAAGAGGGCAGACTTGGTGTGTACACCAAAATCTGAAAAGATAATGAGGACGAACTATTCACTAAGATCTGTTTGGCTAGATTTTAAGTGGTACTTAAAATCATGACCTTAAGGGGAGGTAGAGTAAAATTTGCATATTGTGACTCCGGTATTTGTGAGGACTCCGATTCTGCAGATTGTTGAGTGTGAGGTCATATCTGTGAGGTTGTATCAAAGGCTGAACAAGTTGAGGTTGTTGCTATTGTACCATTTCCCTATATGCACAACAGCTTCTCTTCCCAAATGTTCAATCTTGCTACAGAGTTGGTTATGAAATCAATCAAGTTATCAGTCCTGGGTGAGTTAAATCTCCTCTTCATGAGATTATTCATCAATCCCTTGTTGTAGACTCTTTAGGAAATGTTGAGTGGAAATACCTGATTAGTATTAACTTTGCAACTGTTTGTCTACTTTATGAAAAAAAATTAGGTGTGAATAAGAAGCCTTGTGGATGGAACTTGGTAAGATGACAAAAACATCTTCCAGTGTTTGCTGGGAGGTTTTTGAGCCTATGGAATTTGAGGAGGTGAGAATTTTATTTAGTTCATTTTTATTGAGAAAATGGACATTATTATTCAGCAGAGGAATCATTCTCTGGTTCCCGTCGGCCAAGGAAATTTGGCGGGTCTAGGAGAAGAGCCTTCTCTGCTGTGGCTCCTGCCCTATGGAACATCTTGTCCCTCGAGCTGAGGGCTGCCCCCTCCCTGATGGCC
>JANHZU010007622.1:21666-35992 GCA_032468055.1 Acrochordus granulatus | reverse complement strand
AACAAAACTGTATCAACCAACAGATAGGCCTGAAAGAGAGATATCCAAACGATTCTGAAGACTCATTCATTCATTCCACTTATATGGCTGCCCAGCTAATAATGCTTAAAAACAAGATTTAAAAAATTAAAATAATAACATATGGAGCGGCTAAGATTAAAAAACCCCAATAACAGCAGAACCGCGATACATACTCCACTACACACCCAGGACCCCAGGCTCTGTAACCAAACCAGATCTTCCAGGCCTTACAGAAGGCAGCAGGTTTGGGATATGTCTAACCTCTGGGTTGTGCCAGATAAAACTCCTAAAGGACAGGACTCAGAGCATCTCAAAATGCTTGATAAAGGTAGAAGATAGATGTCATAGTAGAAAATGTCCATTTCTATATTCTATGTAGCCTCTGATAATAGATACAATGTATTGCCACTTACGACATCCCTGATGAACACTCCAATCTAACATGCTTACAAATAGGAATTTTTAGATCAGCATTATGTAGAAAGATAGCCAAAGTAATTTCCTCACCTCTGATCTGATTTGATCAAATCCTGCTACCAGACGCAAAGACCATTCTCTATTCTGTAGCAGCCTTAAATTTTGGCTCAGTCTTAAAGGAAGCCCCCTGCAGAATATCATTTGTAAGTGGGTATTAGAAACGTGTGCCATGGGAAAGAGTATGCAGGTGTTGGCACTAGACACTCTTTGCTAAAGAAGGTATTTGGGTTTCTGTATCTAGCCTGCAATTATATAAAAATAGAAATCAAATAAGGTCATGTGTTTTAGAACAAATATTTTCAAAGGTTATTGAGGGGTAATATTTGGAGATGGTTTAATTATTTTGTTTGTGCTGTTATGGTATGTCAGCTTAAAGTCAAACACCAATAACTATTCCATCTCAACACTTTTTTGGAAGAAGGATTTTATTATTTTGCTTTTTTGTCTGCTATAAATCTCAGTCTTACAATCCTATGCATACTTATCACATAGTCACAAAGTGTCTTTCAATGAAACATGCATATTTGTTCAGAAGTAGGTCCTATTGAGGTGTACTAAGATGTGTATAATTGCATTTTTATTGTTGCCTAAAACATATAGGATTGTGATATATTAATAATCCTTCATTATTGAATTGGAAATAAATGTTGACCACAATATAATTATTTAAACATATGTTTGAATATGTGGATGCTGAATACTAAAGCAAATTTGTAGGGTTGTTCTGAAGAGAAGCTGGTCTTTTCATGGATTTTCACCTGAATAAAAACAAACCCATACCCTAACAGAGGATGCAAGTTGGTGGTTAAAAGATCAAAGACTATAAATCTATCAGACTCTGAAATGCAAGTCACCTGTCATCATGTTGAAGAGAACAAACCTTCCATTAACACCTTGGTGCCAAAGACTCAAACTAGGTTGAGCAGGCTGAAAAGGAAAGGCCAAAGACAACATATTTACCGTCTATTCAGAGTTGTTGCTTTCTCAATTTAGTCAGACAATAGCATGAAAGTCTATTAGTCAAGAATTATTTCACCCTAAATTTGTCAAGTTACCCATCAATAATTGTTGGGGACAATTGCTAATGATGGAATCAAATCCTGAAAGACAACTGTCATAAGTTCTAAATGGTAAAGGAATATTGTATTTTATGCTAAAGCACTGCCAGTTTCCAAAATGCCATGGATTTCTCTGAAATATAGAGCTAAGATTTTTTTAAAGCTCCTCTTGATGTATTTTATTGAATCATCTAATATACCTAAAAGCAATCTCTCTAACCAGGACCAACATCCAATTCTATATAATACCTTTTAAGATAGCTTTAGAAGCTGTGTATTTCACTCTTACAGTTAAGACATTTATATAGTTTCCCAATTACTTGCATGCATGATCTTTGTAAAAAAAATCTAGCTAGTGTTTCTTTTTCTTCCAGTCATGGCTCAGGGACAAGTTGTTTTCTAGGGACATGGGATACATCTGCTTTTTTTAAGGCTTATAGAAGTGCAGAAAATTAAGTTGCATGTTGCAGATGTGAAAAATATCACTGTAATGGCAATGCAAAGGATATTCTATGATCAAGGATTTACTTAAGGATGGAGATAATTTAGCAATCATACAGGGCCTTCCTTCAGTAGCTCTATGTTTTACTTATGAATAAACACCATTTTTGCAGTAGACTCCAGATGAATTAAATGAATAGATATAATTCTGTGGATATCAATATGGCCATCTTAATTAAAACTTTGATATTGTGTTGAGCCATGTCAGCCGTATCCAGTGTTTGCAGTTTCATCCTTGTCCCCCAAAGTCCAGCCTTTGTTTCCTGATCAGTAGAATCTCTAGCTGTTCTGATGATTGCTGTTGATATTAAAAAAATGATGCAAAAATTAGATTGCTCTCAATATGCCAACACATCAGCTACAGTACCGCTTGCCAGTAACCTTACCTACCATCTAGCATACTTCCCATGATGTTTGTCCATTTCCCTCCTTTTTATAATTCAGTTCATGACTTACAGGAGAAAGGATTGCTAGAAACAGGCATTAGAGCCCTCAATAAATCAGAGTCTTGCTTTTTTTTTTTTGATTCCCTCCTATAGATGCCTTCAGTAGTCATGTCTTTTATTGTTGGGCTGACATGAAGTGAAATCTAACCACAGTTAGTCATCTGATACACTTTTATTTATAAATAGACAAGAGAGCAATTAGCAAAATTTCTACTATATATACACCTTTCAGAGGAAATGACTATCGTTTTTTAAAAATGAGTTGTTCACATTCAAAGGCCAACAAAGGATCTTTTCCCCCCTGACCAGTTTCTACTTATAAGGAGGTTATCTTGAAACCATCTCTGAGAATTTTAGCATTAGCACAATTGGAATAAAATGTGAAAGATTAATGGAGGTGGTGTCACAAGTCAAGGTAAAAATCTTTTCATGTCTAAGGAAGTGTGAAGTCCTGCTATTTTGCATCAACAGATGAAAGGAAACCAGAGTTAGCAATATTACTAGATCTGTTATAGACTAAGTGCTACTGGTGAACAGTAAAACACAGTGCTAGATTTAACACTTTGCTCTTCAGGAAACAAATACTTTGTATTTCTATCACTGTTTAAATGGGTAGGCAACTATTATCTGTTAGTTTTATTCAAGCTTTCCTTTGTGGTCAAAGAACAACATTTATAGCCTAAAATCATAGACCTGTACAATAAAAGTAAAAGTCATAGGAAACTAACAATTTTGTTCATAATTTTATACTTGTATCCAAACAAAACTGAGTTAATCTGGGGCAATAAGAGAAAGTTGGCATCTTAAGAAAATATTTTCTGTTTTGCATCTCTGCATTCTAAAAATTCTTCTGCAAAATTTTCTATTTTAGATAAAAAGTACACTGCATTTTCTATATATAAAATTATAAAGAATGATGTATTATTTAGCATACATTTAATGATGTATAATATAGTTATGAATTGCTAAGGAATATGGATGGTGGTAATATTTTTAAATATTAAATCAAGCCAATTCCTTTGTATGTTGAAATCAACACTGACACAACATTAGGTTCAGAGCTGCTTGTCAAATTCTTTGTTCTTTTTAGATACACTGTACTAATTTCAATAGCTATAATCTGGAAAGTATTTTGCAGTTTAATGTGCATTCCAAACACCTTGACAGATTTATGAGACATATATTTACCTTTGCTGAATTGATACAACTTTTGGCTATATAAATTTAGCCTATAAAAATGATTGTGATGACATTTAGTTTATTCATATTACTTTTTCCAACTCAAAAAAGAACATTCTTTTTTGTAGGTGAGTAACTGTTCCTCATGAAATTTATTTGAATTTGAAACAATATTACTCAGTCTTAGACTAATTGCTTCAGTGAAAACTAAACTGTATTCATGTTCACACAATAAAACACACTGATTTTTATGGGGCTTCATCCCAAGATGATGTTCCTTTAGGACAAATTATAATATAGACTGTGTCAAACCTAATTGGAGCAGTTGTGTGCTGTATATTAAGTAGCCAGTTAATCTGTTGCTAATAAAGACAAAATGTTATCAGCATCCTAAATACATAATTCCAAGAACCACATCGCAGACAGAAGTGTCTAGACTTCAAGAAATGTCTAGACTACAGAATCACACCTTTTTGAACAGCTTGGTGATTTGCTTGTTATAAGGCTGGCTTATCTAAGATTCAGATGATAAGATCAATATTACTTTAATTCTGTTATCTGAACAGGCTCATAGATGTAGAGCACAACAATTCTCTTAGCTGTGTTTCCTTGATAAAAGGCATTTGTGGTCTTAAATTTTTTTTTGCCAATACACATAATTTAAATGCATTAAGTTGGAATTTCTGCCCAATATGCTAACCTATGGAAAAAAAATTATGCCTTTAAGTCAGTGTTGAGACCTCGTGTCTGCCTGGAGAGGATCCTTCAGTTTTCTTGGTAATGCTTTGGAAGTGGCTTGCCCTTGCCTGCTTCCTAGGGCTAAGAGAGAGGACTGTCCCAAGATCACCTACTGGCTTTATGCCTAAGATGGGACATGAACTCCTGGTTTCTAGCCTGATGTCTTAAAAACAAATCCAAAGTCTTAATTAAATACAGTAAAAAAGGTAAATATTTCCCCTACCAGTTGTTTCCGACTCTATGAGGTGGTGTTCGTGTCCATTTCCTAACTGAGCCAGCATTGTCCGAAGATACTTCTGAGATCATGTGGCTGGCATGACTCATACACTGAGGGGCACAGAGCACTGTTACCTTCCTACCAATTTTTTATCTGTTTGTATTTTTGCATGCTTTTGAACTGCTATGTTGGCAGGAGCTGTGGTGAACAACAGGAGCTCACCCCATTATGTGGCACCTGGGTCTTGAACTTGGGCTGCCAACCTTCCAGCTGACAAACCCAGCTTCTTAACCACGAGGCTACCACACCCTCTTAGATAAGTCTACACAACTATATCTCTGAAGAGTATCCAGCAGCACTTGATTTGCAATAGCATATTCATAATTCTAAGAGAAATAATTCTTTGCATGAATGAATCTGGACACAAAAGATTTTATGATGGAAAATGAACAATTAGAAGATAAGAGATACCAATTGCTGCATTGGTGTATTACTGCAACTTGCAGGATAAGAAGTTAGGAACAGGTTTTGTTTCTTCCCACTTCAGATTAATACATGGCACAACTTAGTAGAAAAAAAGTTTTTTTCCAGATTTTTCTCTGATGGTCTTATTTCCTATAGCAGGAGAGAAGATTCCTGAGCTATGCTATGTCATATTGCAGGATATATTGCATTTTTTAAGAAAACCTGATGAGTTTGGAAGTAACTATGTAAACCTGACACAATTCAACCAAATTTGAGTATTTTCTCTCATAGCTTCAGTGAGAAAGATTTCAGCATATTTTCAAATATTGTCTAATAAAGTCAGTGGAAATTCAAAGTGGCTCAAATAATTTTGCAAACTGACTTGGATTGTGTTGTTTAGCCAGTGTCTTAACCATGATTTGTAGAAAAGGCTTAACAATGACTACACTCACATGCTAAGCTGTAAACCAGTGGCTATCTTTATAGATTGCATTAAATCCAAACCAGACAAATGCCATGACAATATGTACAATATGTGAAAACAGACTGCATATTTTTAATAATTTCTGTGCTCATATGTGGATTAGAATGCCACTTGTATCTACAATTCCATCTCAAGAAACAACAATCTTGTGAATTAATTTTTCCACCCTTTCACGAATCAACAATCACCAAAGGAGTTGTATTTCCTTCCATTTTATATATGCTGGAAAATTGGTATGATTTGCCTCTTGATCTGATCACCGCCAGTATTGGGAGTTGCATTGTGCTAAGACTATTGTCTCAGGTGGTTTCTTGACCAACAGTTCTCCAGGAATACCCTTGGAGGCCATTCCAGCTTGAAATAAGAGGCCACAATTTGAACTGGGTAATGAATTATGTTTGGCATGGAAAGTATGCATTTTACAAAAGGCAGAAAATTGACTTAAGAAAGATTAGAAATAATACAGCATCTAGGATAAAAAAAATTGCGAACATTACAAATATATT
Source organism: Acrochordus granulatus (assembly GCA_032468055.1). Lineage (NCBI taxonomy): Eukaryota > Metazoa > Chordata > Lepidosauria > Squamata > Acrochordidae > Acrochordus > Acrochordus granulatus. Next base: position 29,900 of record JANHZU010007622.1, on the reverse strand, counting down.
TTAAAAGACTATACTCTTAAACACTATTGTTTAGAGACAGACTCCCTGACTGTACTTAATTCAATTGTTGCATAAATATAAGAGGATTGTATTGCAAAATATTTGTATCTCATTAATCCATGATGACTACTTAAAGCATTGCATAATTGATTTTTTAAAAAATACTAAAAATAGAGATTATACAGAATTGCAAATGAAAACCATTGCAACTCTTAAGAACAAATTTCTGAGTTAGAAATTTGGTCTAAAGAGAAAACAAAGAGCAGACGAACTAGGTTGTAATAATCCTGTCTGATAAGTTAGATTTCTATTTCTAAAGGGTGTCTTATAGGCATAATTCCAAACTGCTATTTCTGACTCCATTTTACCATTTCATAATTATAGTACTTAACTCTGTTGGGATTGACTCCAAGATTGGATCTAGAGCATTATTTAATTTGGATCTGAAAAACTATAGCAAAATTGTACAAAAACATATGCCACATACCCTAATCTGTAAGTATAAAAATATTAGTAACTTTGCCACTGCCATCATGATTTATATGAACAAACTTACATGTTTAATACTTAGCAAATGCCTCAACATTATTTTTTCTTGAGTTCATGCCATTGTAGTATGAATGATGTAACTATTTTTACTCAAATTGTTTAGGAAAACTTCAGCACAACTCACAGTAGATCCATTGGTCAGAATTAAAGGAAATCACTACATTTAACTTAATTAACTAATTAAGTTGCTTGAACTTAATTTTCCAATCATTTCACTTCAGATATGAGTCCACTTTCAATCTTCTACCACTCAGTTAAGTTACGGAGCTTACTAAATATAGAGAACATTTAAAACATATCAAGACATTTGAAATATATCCGGATGGAGGCATCAGGGAGAGGACAGCAGGAAGTTAACTGCTCTGCAATCTGAGCTTTAGCCTTTCAGACAGAGGCAGTGGACTTTCAAACCACGTGTTCAAATCATTTCTGGTCTCCTGAAGACCAGGATCGAATCCACAATACTTGGAGAGACTCGGAGACTTGGGGAGAGGTAGAAGCACTGCTGATAAATCAGTGTTAAGTAATTTAAGAGCATGCTCATCTTTCCATTTTTGTTCTGGCCGAGTTTCAAATGCCAGTTCCTTGTTGTCCATTTTGCTCTGGTACTTGTCCGTCAGTTGAACCATATGATTCTTTCTTTGCTGTTTTGGAATCCTATGACCCTTCCTCCTGCCCATCATGCTTTCACTATCACTGTCTTCATCATGACAGCTGTTTTGGCACACACTTTTCTTAAGTGAGCCTTTCATGATTTTTAGTACAGATTTTTTCCCAATCTGACAGTTATCTAGGACTTTATTTGACCTAGCAGGCAAAATTTGCTGTTTGTTTTCTAAGAAAGGCAGTTCTAGGATTTCAGTGCACAGTCTCGTAGAGCTTCCTGAATCCATGGCTTTATCTGCTGCAGATTGTGGGTTCTCAGAACTTTGGAGATCTTCTCTGTTGTTCTCTAAGCATAGCCCCTGCAGATGTTTTTCTAATAACATCACATTTTCAATTTCCTGAGTGCTGTCAGTAGGAGATGAAAATTCCCCTCCAGCATTAGAAGTTCTCTTTATTTGTTCCTGCAGCTGTATGGCGTTTAACAAAGGCACATTTTTAGCTTTGGGGGAAGCTCCTAAATCTTCCATAATGGCTTGATCTTTTAAATATAAATCATTCTGCTCTTTAGGAAAGTCTGTGTTTGAAACAGAGTAATCTACACCAGTGACCAGATCTGTACCATGTTCTGCAGAATCTGAATTCTGTGCAAGGATATTGGCTGTTTTATTATAAGGTGGAGAGCACTGCATTAAAGTACTGCATAGGGCAGACTCATATTCTGAATACCAAGGAAGATTAACATTACTTGGGGAAATGCTGAAGGATATTCTTTCCCAGTCAATGCCACTCAGTTGCAGATCAGTACTTTCAGAAGAAACCACAGGCTTCCTAACAAATAATTTTGTTTGAGAGATTGAAGAATCAGAAGGTTTATACTCGTTTTCTGTATTTTGTGAACCAAGAAGGAAATTGTGGGGCTTTCCTACTGCAGTAGGAAAATCTGTAGGTTCAGAGAGACTTTCACAGCTCTCTTTCAGAAATTTTTGCAAATCTAAAACAGGCTTAAAATCAGACTTTGCATCTTGGCTGAGAATGTTTTCACACACAGATTGCAAGTTCAGGTCAGAAAAAGTATCTTCTCTGCTGTCCCCTGCTAAGCATTCCTTCTTTTTAGGTTTCTTCTTACCTAAAGCAGCAAAAAACCAACAACACAAAAACACTATGTTAAAAACAAATTAATATTAACAATTTCAAAATTAGAGATGAAATTAGAGAAGCACCATATTTGTGATTAAAAGTATAATCAAACTGTGGAAAAAGTGGATTAGCTAAATGGCTTCATTAAAATCTAACCAGAGTGCAGAAAATTCTATAGAATAAGTAGCAGTTTGATAAGCACAAAGAAAGAACAAAGTGACTAAGATATAAAATTAAAAAAAGCATTTCCAACTTACTTTTCTTTTTTTCTTGGCTAATTTTCAATTTCTCCGTTTGATACAAAGCAACCACTTCAGGATAAGCAGCCTGAAATAGCATTGACTCTTCTGTTGTTATTAGAAAAGAATTGGCAAGTTGATTCTCAGTTATGGCAGAATAATGGTCTGGAACAATGAAGTGGAGGAACAACCTTTTACTAGACAACTACAGATAATATTGTTTCCTTAATTACTTTTTTCCAAGGAGGACATAGCTCTTTCATTCTCACCCCTTTAAAAAAAGGAACGTACCAAATGGTTGTTCCTTTGGGACTGGAATCTGTATTCTGATGATCCAGTTATGACTTAGAACTCTTACTGCAGTCTCTCCTTCTTACTTTGTATACAATCCACAAACATCTCTGCCTGTGTTTTGACAAATTCTATTTCACAGACATATTTGTGGACCCTACCTGCAGTATGATAGGAGGCTGATTTAGCTATACAATGTATAGGCATACAACATATGCTCAGAAATGCTGGAGACTGAGAAAAAATATTATTTTAAAAGCTGTCTTCTCCAGTAGGCAGACAAAGTGTTCCTATAACAAGTCAGATCACTATCAACTGGCAGATCAAAGATGTTAGAAAAAAATTCCCCAATTCAGCTTGAAGATAGTTAGAACCAAACCTGGGATTACTAGGCTATAGAAACCCTGTACCAAGAAAGAGGCTAAGCTAGGGTGTTTATATGAACTTATTTTCAAAGCAGTTAGAACAAAGATCCCAAAATCCAATTGAGATAATTATTCTGACTTTTATTTTTACAGTGGAACCTTGGATTGCAAGCATAATTTGTTCCAGAAGAGTGCTCTTAATCAAAAATGCTCTTATATTAAAGCGAATTTTCCCATAGGAAACAATGTAAAGTGGGATGATCCGTTCCACGCCCCCAAAAATATTAATAAAAAAATCATTTTCAATGGTATTTTATGTAGATTGTCTCTAATATCTGAAACAAGTTACAATGATTAATACACAATATAAAGTAAAATAAAACAAATTAACCAGCACTTTAACTTTTGCTGGAAGATTTTGAGGCAGGGGTCCCCAAGGGTCCAATCCAAGCCGGGAAGAGAATAACAACTGGTTTGAGTGATGGTTCTTGATGGTCCCTCAGTTTATGGAAGAAGATTTCCATCTAGCCTTGAGTTCTATTCTCTTGTTTCTGTACAGTTCTTAGGAAGTTCATTTACCCTTTCCTGGGAGGGGTGGGCTGCTTTAGTGCTAATCTTATTGCCTTGTCCATTCCCGAGCAACTGCAATGGATCCGCTCTGAGGCAGATTCTGGCCATCAGCTGCTGCTTGGCCACTGCTATCTGGGTGGCCTGTGTTGGCTCATGTGGATCAGCTGCTGCTGCTCGAGGACAAAACCACCTTTTTCCTTTTCCCTCGGTAATGTCCCTCCTGGGGGTCTTTTTTGGGTGGTTTGGAAATGTTTCTTATAACCTGCTTACATGCTATGAGATGGGGAGAAGAGAAGGGCAGGAGAGAAATGGGCTAGATGATGCTATGTAAGGAGGGTTGTGTATGTGTGACAGGGAAGATGGAGGGTCAATCTTTGTACACTTTGAGAAGAGTCCTGTTGTGAGGGAAATGAGAGGGAGGAGAGGAGGGGGAGGGTTATTGTTTGGAAGGAGAATGTGGAATTTGAATCTCGAGTTCTTTCTTTTGACTTTCACGAACACTACTGGTTTCACTTAATTTATACTTTTTACGCAGTGAGAGAGAAGAACCATTGGCTCAGTTGTGAGATTTCCCACGTGAGCTCATTGCATGAAGCTCGTCTTGAAAGTTTTCACTCATTAACAGAATTAAAATTTCCTAAAAATTTGTGCTTGTCTTGCGAAACACGCGTGAACCATGTTACTCACAATCCAAGGTTTCACTGTATTATAATTTCATTTAATATTTATACATAGTTAAGCAAGTCTTATGATAGGTCTCATATATACTGTATTTCAGCATGCCCGTCTCTTAACAGATTTCTTACTCCAGTTTTAAATTATACTGGGTGTACCCTTCTAATATGCCAAGAAAAGAGTACTAACCTGGCTTTTGCCATTCAATTTCAAAACAAGGAATTCCATTTTTAATCCGTGTCTTAATAATCCTATAGAAACAAAAGTTAAGAAAATCCTCGTATTTTAAATATAGAGTGGAAAAATCAAATAAGGCATTTAAGAACTAAGAAGCCACCATGTATGACCATCCTGCACACAGGGGCTATTCCTATGAGTTGGAGTAGGGTTGTGTGGTTAATAATTGTACCAATATTCTTTGTACCTGATCAGCCCTTGTCAGCTACAACTCTCTCATATTCATGACCACACAGTGTAGCAATGTGTCAACAAGCATAAAAGCATTAAAGAAGTGCCTGGTTTATGTAGAAATGTTATTTCCAAACACATAATGGGGTTTATGTAGGTTGCTCCTACATAATGGGGTAGCAGATATTACAATATTATCTTCTGTTATTGTGTTGTTAACTTAAAACTTCCACTAACATGGACACAGTATTCATGTTCTGTACATGTCACTTAAAAAGAGTACCTCAATTCACTGTTACAGAGGCAATGAATTATAGCCCCAGTCCACACATTCAGGATGATTACTTATGTTAGCTCACATTGCCAAGCAGGATAAATATGGACAGTTATCAAAACAGTGCCAGTGACTTTAAATTTCCTTACATGAAGGACTTCTGCTTTGAAGTCCTCCCAGATGCACTTTCCTGCTCAGTGTATGTTGCTCTGGGATCACTATGGGGCAGCATCCTTTAGCTTTCTGTTTTTAGCAATCTTTTGAAAAATGGGCCAGAATCCAAAAACTGTAACTTCATGCTTACGTTGATGCAGTAGTCTCTAAGCTTTGAACTGTGCACTGTAACCCTCAGCAGTTTCAAATGCTCTTTTGAATTGTGGAATGTTTTGTTTTGAATCTATGTATTTCAGGAGACTTAAAACAGATACATAAGGGAATCTTAGCTATATCAACAGCATATTAACTCTACAGGTGACATTCCTGGACTAATGCAACAACCAACACCAAAGAGAGAGATGGCTTTAAGAACTAATTATAGCACTAATTACCTCACTGGCTGAGTTCAAAGCACAGTCAAATAGACATTTGTCAAGGTGTTTCATTTGGACTCCTGCCCTGATCAGCAGGTTGACAGCCTCAATAATTCCTTCTCACTCTGTATTTCAGTATTTGGTACTGAAAACACTATGTAAAATGCAAGTCATTTTGTTTAAAATGAGAAATGCAGAATCCAGACAATAAGTAAAGAACAAAAATATTTTTCACTTCCAGTGACAGATATAAAGCAAAACTGAGGGTGAATTCTAATTAAGTTATAAATTAGATTACCGCAGGGCCTGCAGCTGATTTGGATCAGTATGGCCAGACTTCTTTCTGTTCATGTCATAGTAAGTCAGAAGGCTACACAATTTCTCGCAGGCATACTGCTCGGTCCAGTTCATTTTCTTGACAGCAAACCTCTATTTGAAACACATTGGGAAATCTTAAATACAACATATATGAAAATATCTATTGAACATTAGCATTGATTCTCTCTGAAGAGTTGATGCATTTAGTTTGAAATGCCATGAACTTTAAAAAATGTCATAAGGATAGAACAGTTACCTTAAGTAATTTCCAAGCCAGTTAGACAGAGAAATATAAAGAAGGGGAAACTAAGACGGCTCTCTGAAGATAGATTGTAAAATCTATTGAAATGTTATTTCCAAACACATGTTTTTTAGCCTGGCCACAACCGTCAGTGAAAGTAGGAATTAACAGCAATTCAATATCAGGAATTCTCAGTTGAGGGAAGGCTGTTATGTGTATCAGAGACAATTGAGGCTTGTTAAAAAGTTTCTCTAATCTTCATTCAATTCAGATTAGGCTGAATACTGGTAGCATCCAGAACCTGAATCTCTCCCATCTTATTTTGCTTATCCAAAGTCTCATTTTTTTCCTCCAGCATGTAAACTTTCTTTCCTTTCACCCCAGTTGCACCCCATTCATTTTGACTTATATCCATTTTATAATTATAAGATGGCAGTCATATAAAGTGTTTAAATAAATGAATAAATAACATTTATACAAAAGCTTTCAACTCTTGACATTATGAAAGTAGACCTCTAGTCAAAGAAATTACACTATGTCTTGGGACACCTACTCCAACTTATCTAAGAGTAAGACCTGCAAATGTCATATCTGGTTATTTATTTAAAACTGAGGATATTGACAAAGCAGTATAATTCCATCAACACACAAACCATAGCAGTTACATCCCTGCTTGTTTATGTGGTAGAAGAGCATGCAGTTCTATACTGAAAGCAATTTTTCAGAAGGGGATAGCTCCATTGGATGTCTTAAAGAGAGGGTGTATAACCATCTCTTGGGGATGTGTTATTTCCTCTACCAAATGAAGGCAGGAGTTAATGGATTATATTGTATATACTGTAATACTGATATTATATTAACATGCAAGGTATAGTATCTTCATACATACTTGAAAAGATAATAAATTTGGCCTTTGGCACCCATTTAATTTCACTGGTTTGTCTTTGTTGATAAGATATTCTTGGATAACCTTAGCAGAGAAAAGGAAAAACATGGCATTCATTATTTATCTTATTTATAGAATATTTGAGGGACACAGTTGTAGGATGTGTGATTCTATCTATGCATGCGTGCATGCATGTCTTGGTAAATTACCTCAGGAAAGGGAAAACCTTCACATGCCTTGGCTTTTCTGTAAATAAAATGTATACATGTCAGAAATCTGAACGATATAGAATTGAGGAGTCTTCAAGCAATTCAGAGCAGATTATATGAAACAGACCTACTTTTTAATACCTTCCTCCACTAAGCTCTGTTGCTGCTCTGTCTCAGAAGAGTGCCAGTCACAGGGGCAGCAGTAGTCAGCATCCTGGGGCTCACAATATCCCACACTGCCACAGATATGACATCCCATGTCCTCGTGATCTTTATAAGATCCTACAAGAAAAAGGAATACAGGCTAATTTTTTTTTCTTAAAAGACAAACCTGCCCCATTTTTTTCTGATTAAACATGTACACTGGCATAAATGACAGAAATTAAGTGCAGTTCTCCTTCTTCAAACAAAAGGAATGACGTATTTATTTGACCAATAACCCAGTCTGATTCAGGAGCTCAAGATGACATACATAGTGCTTTCTTCCTCCTTTCCCCCCTAAAATGCCACCTCTCTTGAGTTAGGTGGAATTGAGGGAAAGTAATTGGCCCAAAGACACTCAGTGATCTTCCATGACTGAGGGTAGCCTTGAAGTTGATCACCTACTCTTAGTCTAACACTGTTACCATTTACATTATATTACATTAGGGGAACAAAATGTTACCAGCTAATCCAAAACCTTTTATGTTCAAGTGAGTTCATATTATGGCTTGTTTGGTTTGGGCTTAGGTACTGTTGAGCTCAGCACCATAGTTTGTAAAATAAATATGCCAGGGTATTTATTCCCCCAGGCCTTTCTAATACTTTTCTAATAGTGCGGTGGCACATCGGACTAGTGCCGCCAGTTATGCCGACCTGTATAGGCCAGCATTCTGGCAGGTTCGGTCCGCAGCTCCGCATGACGGGGTGAGCTCCCGTCACTCGCCTCAGCTTCTG
>JANHZU010007621.1:991-11554 GCA_032468055.1 Acrochordus granulatus | reverse complement strand
AGGGACAGATATTGAAGCTGAAGCTCAAGTACTTTGGCCACATAATGCGCAGGGAGGACTCATTAGAAATGACTGTGTTGCTGGGAAGGATTGAAGGAAAGAGGAAAAGGGGACGGCAGAGGATGAGATGGAAAGATAGCATAGTCAGTGTGATGGGTGTGGGCTTGGGAAGACTACGGGAGGCAGTTGAAGACAGGGGGGCCTGGTGTAATGCAGTCCATGGGGTCACAAAGAGTCGGACACGACTACGCGACTGAACAACAATAGAAAGCTTATGAGAGCCTAACCCACATGTAGATACACTACATATAGTATAAAATGATCACATGCAGATTTTTCAAAGAAAGTCCAGAAGTGGTATGTTGACAACACTGTTACATCAGATATTTATTAAACTAATTACTGCAATCCTAATTCCTTATTTTTATAGCTAAAACACAATATAATGGAATGCTAGAGAGCTGTTTAATATATTCATTTGTAATCATTAGTAATAGAATTCTATTAAATATTGATAAATATACAAATCTACTTATTTTTATATTCATTATCACTAAGGGCAGTGAAAACAAACTTGTTTTAATGTATTTAGATTATTTAAGTTCTCATATTTATTCAATATTATAAAGTAAAAACTGAATCTTAAAATGAAAGGATTGGCAAAATGCATGAAGAGGGATAAATGAAGACAATTATCAATGTAAGAGTTACATCAAATATTTCAGGTATTTTGTCATAAAATAGTCATGCCAGAAAGTTTTGAGATACAGTTTAGCTTAGTTTAGAGATTTAAAATGAGGAAGACATGCAGATATTTCAGGAAAAAGATTGTCATCTCCTCCCCCGCCACATATGTGCCACCTTTCTGGTTTTTCAGTTTTTTTTTAATTTTAGTAGGATATTTTTATGCTTGTATTAGGATGGTTTTGTGCTTACATTACTCCATATTGTAAGAGCAGTGTGTGAATTTAATGTGATTCATTAACTGTGAGGCAAATCTAATTGTAATATTACATTAATACTCAAGGAGATATATAAATCTTTGTATACAATATCAACTCGGTTACATGTATAAGTGGCTAACAGATGTGTCTTGTAAGATTTGAGATTGTGTTTCCAAGATTTTAAAACGCAAATTTTAGAATTTTAAGATTCAGCATCTTTCAGAAACCAACTACAATTCGAAAATATTTTGTTAACTTAAATTTTGTTTATATACACAATAAGTGGCAGGATATGTATTTCTGTGCCAAATCCTCTGACCAAATCAGTATTTCAATTTTCATAGATTTTTAAAATATCTTTTGCTATTTTTTGTTTAGACGAGAATTTCAAGAACTAAATTCCAGTTTAAGATAAATGAACACAATGTACTCATCAGATTTTGGTGATCCCTGTAACCATAATATTTACCTCTATGTACATGAAGTCACCAAACAGTAATTTTGTGCAGGACACAGTGTAAATTGTACATTAATAGCTTTTTATTCAGCGCAAATGAACAGGCAACATATTTCTCTTAAATATTTTTATTAATCTTAAATAAAGTGTTTGTTTTCATTACTGTATTTTAAATAAGCTAATTTATGGTTTATAATAAGATGTTATGTTGTATGATGTATGGTTTTAGTTGAACTGACAGTTCCTGGCTATTTGCCAAGCAGCCTGAAAATATTTTTAAAACCTGTTTAATCGAATTCTCTGTTTATGAAAAAAATAAACTCAGGACCCTATGAAGCGTTTGTGAAGGAAACACAATAAAAAATTAAAGTGAAAACTGAAGAATTAGAAACAAATATAACCTCATAAAAATAAATATTTACCATAGTGTTTTGATAAAATTAAAAGTTGCAGCAATTAGATAGCTGAATAAACTTGCAATACAAACATTTAATTAAAACAAATACACTATATTGCTTATATCAACAGGCGTAAGGAATAATTCTATTATTCCTTAATAAGTCACTTTTTCAATGAATTTAAAAATGTTATGGACATCAGTCACGCAAATTAATCATTAATAAGCAACTGGCATATAATCTAGTTTTCTTTATATGCATAAAGTAAAGAATGTGTAACCTAAATGTTTAGCAGTACCACAGGAAATTTTTAAGAATGTTCTTAAACCCCTATAAGTAGGTATCATAAGTAAACTAATGTAAACCATTTACAGTTCTTTAACCATAACCATTTAGAGCTAAAATCCAGTCTGAAATGGACATGAGCCATTAATAGGTTTTGTTGCCCATGAGAAAATCACTATTATGATTTATATTAATTTAACCATTAAAATCTTTGGAAATTTTATACTGGTGGACATTATACTGGTTTATGATCTGATTGGGTCATTCAACTGCCCCAAAGGTCAGGATAAAAAACTGTGAACACAATGCATCTGGAACATACCAAGAAAAGAAAGAGAAAAGTCTAAAACTGTCATAGTGAAGGCCTTCAATACTAAACATGATCTTAATATGATAATTCTAAGAAACACATGGACTGACTGAAAGTGCATAGACCCTAACGACTATCTGCAATTTTCTTCAGTATACTGTTGTTATTTTTCATCTTTGGATAGTAATTTCTAAATATTTTCATTTTGAAATAAATGGCACTACTGTACAGTGGTGCCTCACAAGACATGACTAATCCGTTCTGGAAGAATGTTCTTAAAGCGAAACGATGTTTCCTATTGAAAACAATAGAAAATTGGATGATCCGTTCCCCACTCCCAAAAATATTGAAAATGAAAAAATCATTTTCAATGGAATTTGATGTAGAAACGATGTCCCTAACATCTGAAACAAGTAACCATAATTAACACACGATATAAAGCAGAAATAGAGCAAACTAACCAGCACTTATGGATCTGCTTCAAGGTAGGTTCTGGCCTTGGCTGCTGCTTGCTGGCTTGGAGGATCCGCTGCCACCGCCACTCAAGGCAAAAGGGCCTTTTCCTCAGCTTTTCTGGACGTCATGGGCAGTTTGGAAATGCTTCTTGTCTCCGTACTATGAGGGGAGAAGTGACGAGGGGGAATTTCTGCTTTATATTGGGCAAGAACAAGGACAATTTCTGCTTTGTGTGTGCACGTGCGCGCTTTGAGAATATCCCAGCTAGCGCGAGGGAGAGGAGAGGAGGGGGAGGGGACTCCCTAGAGATTGAATCTGGAGTCTGAAGTCTCGGGAGTTTCTTGAACGCCTTTCACTTAATTTATGCTGTTTACGCAACGAGAGGGGGGCTCAATGCGATCAGGATTTTGGCAAGGTCAGTCACACGGACAATAACAGAGTAAACTACATGTGGCAGCGTCGGCAGAACTCTTGCACGGGATTGCTGCCTGTGCAACAATGGAGTAAAATATGCGGCAGAGTCAGCAGAACGCACGCATGTTTGCTGCCTATACGCGATGGAGTAAACTCTCGCGCGGGGTTGCTGCCTGAATGAGAAATACAGAGCGTGCTGATTGATGACATACAAGTTATTGTGTGAAGTTTGCTTGTCGTGTGAGTTGCGGCTCGTCTAGCAGAATAAATTTTATTAAACTTTTTTGGCTGTCCCATGAGTTTTATGTCTTGTGAGTCAGTCGTCTTGTGAGGTACCACTGTATTTAGAAAATAATACTGAGGTATTGCTATTTATTTATTTAACATATGACATCTACAGAGGTCTTGCAATCACTGATATATAATAAAACTCATTATGCACACATATCTACAGATATATGTAAATTATGTGAACAATGCAATAAACAAGAGTAAAATATTAAATTAGGATAAAAACATGAAAAAATCGCCATCACATAGCACCAGAGAATTAATTTTATTTATTTATTAAATTTGTATGCTACTGAAATCCGAAGACTCTCGGCGGCTAACAACAGTAAAGAATACAATTAAAAACACAAAAATAAAATAAACCCATTAAAACCAAACCCTTAAAACAAATAAAAAAATCATAATAGGATAGTTGCTGCATGCCAATATCTACAAAAATAATAAATCAAATAAATAAGTAATCCCAGGTGCCTTGACATTTATTAAGAGGACACTTTCAGACAATATATACGTTATTGTTTGTTCTGGTGTCCTTCATATTGTGGACTTTTGGCCGTTCCCATTTAAAGAATTTTGTTTTACTTCTGGCATGGCCTGTCCTTATTCAGTTCAAGTGGCTCCTTATTTTCTAGGGCAACTGCATTCCTGGGAGTGATTTTGTTGTGTTTGTGTGATCTGTTTGGATATGATTCTTGAAAATCGCCCATTTTGATCACCATTGTTCATCTAAATCATAAAACTGTGGTACATTATCCGAGATTGGTTTCCTAGACTAAAGCCTGGTATAAAGTAAAGACTCTAATATTTTATGTATTGATAGATCTCTAATGGCCTATTTATCTTTTTCCATTCTTGAATTATCTGTTGTTGCCCAAGATAGGGAGGAGCAATATTAGAGAGAACATGGAGCCATGGAAACAGCATGAATTTAAGAGTTCCAGATATTATTCTCATTATATCATTAAGATGAGCATCAAACTTGTCGGTATGACAGCTTCTTCTCCATACAGTTATGCAGTAGTTGATGACAGAAAAAACTAATGATTATGCTAGTGAATGCAATTTTTTTTGCTTTTGCACCCCAGTCTATTTTCCTTATCAAGTTATTTCTTGCTTTCAGTTTTTGTCCAATTACTTCAAGATGTTTTCCAAATGTAACGGATTGGTCAAGGGTTATTCTGAGATATTCTGGGTGGCAGTTGTATTTTATCCTCTTTCCATAAAAAGGTACATTTAGCTCTTTATTTGCTGTACAATTACTTAAGTGGAAGGCACATACTTCAGTTTTGTTCGGATTTGGCCACAGCCTCCAAATTCCATATATAGACTTAATGTCCTCAAATCCTTAGTAAGGATATATTACCCCTCCTTTAAATCCTTAGTTTGAATAGCTATTGTCATATCTTCAGTATAACAACATTTTTCAGTTTGTTTCTGATAAATCACTAGTATAAAGATTAAAAAGGATCCAATCCCTGTGACAAGCTGTTCCTAATGGTGAAGGATTTACTAGTAACACCTCCAATAGTGACCTTGAAATATCAGTTTTTAAATATGTTTTCCAGGAGGTTTATTATTTTAGGACATGGAATACTTTTCTTCAGCTTAAGCATCAGGTCATCAAGCCACACTGCATCATAGGCTGCAGTCAGATCAATAAAGACCACAGAAGTTTTTAATCCTTTGTGATAACCAGCTTCAATAAATGAAGTAAGAGCCAACATTTGTTTACAGGAGGTTCTCTTGGTTTGAAACCCAGCCTGGAAAGAAGGGACAACTGGATCAAAATGTTGAATATTCTATTATAAAAATATTGCACCAGAAGTTTATAACAAATGCTTAGGAGAGCTATAGGGCTATACCTTGCTGGATTATCATGTAGTTTTCTAGGTTTTAAGATGGCAAGAGTTTGGGATATCTTGAACTGACTGGGAATCACTCTAATGTACAGAATATCTATATAAAATCTTTGTTTCCACTTTCTAGCACGTGATCCTAGGTGTTTAACTCTGGGAACAATCCATTAGGCCCAGAGGCCTTCCTTATTTGACACTATGTACAGCTCTTTCCAACTTGTCTTCTGAGAATGGCAACAAAAGAAGTGAATCTTCTATGAATTATTCATTTAATTCTCTTTATTGTTTTACTTTCTTATCTAAAGGAACATTTTCTATAAATTCTTTCTATGTACTGCTGTCTGAGACAGTGATATTTGAGTTTTCTAGGTAAGAATTGGGACACTGCTACTGCTTATTCATTGTATGTAGATTACTACTGTTTGTTTGCTTGGAGGATTGTTTATATTTCTTTAATAATGAATGAATTACAAAAAAAAGAAATGATATCACCTTATATTGAAGATGCTTTATAACTAGAATGCAGAAATAAAAACAACTTATTCTTATGCCATCTACATATTTCAGCCTTGATAAAACATTCAAGATAAACTATAACCAAAATCAGTGGGAAGGAAATCGTTCATAGAAGTACCCACTAATGAAAATATAATACTATGGGGAGAAGCTGTTACAAATGCAGAAAAAAATAATACTAGGAAAATATTACACAGTATTGATGCTTTTCTCCATAAAGAAGTGCATATTATACAAGTATATATTATGGACAAAATCCAAGAAGCATGAAGGCTTGTTTCTTTATTCTCTTACTGAAATTGGAGGATGTCTGTCTGTCTATTTATCTATCGTTTCGCCTGCCACTAAAGTTTAAAATCCTCATTTTTTAATAGGAAAAGAAGGGTGGGGCTGCTAGCAACAGTACTTCTGCTGTGCCTTGGCATTTTGCTGAAAACTAAAGGTTTTAGTTTTATAGGTATAGATAATAATTTATACTAGATAATGTTAGATTTTGAAATTATACAAAACAATTTTCGGAAAGGTATACTGGTACTCATCCATCCATCCATCCAAGAACACAAGCTTTAGTGAGCTCTCAAAGTCATAGGGAAGATGGAGGGTTAATCTTCGTACACTTTGAGAAGAGTCTTGGCTGGCATGAGGGAGATGAGAGGGAGGAGGGGGAGGGGATTGCTTGGAAGAAGAATCTGGAATCTGAATCTTGGAAGTTCTTTCTCTTGAACAACTTTCACTTAATTTACACTTTTTATGCAGTGAGAGAGAAGAACCATCAGCTCCATTGTGAGATTTCCCGTGCGAGCTCATCATGCAGTACTCATCTTGCAAGTTTTCGCTCATTAATCAAATTAAATTTTGTTTAAAAATATTTGCTCGTCTTGCGGAACACTCATTAACCGTGTTACTCTCAATCCAAGGTTCCACTGTATGTACAAATACATTATAAAAACAGTCTTTTACAGAAATATATTCATATTCTTTGAAAAAATTTATGTAGTGATGATGACATGGAAATAAGGTGAGAAAACAGGCTGATATTCTCCTCCCCTCTTTCTTTCAAGTTATTAAGTCTAATGGATTACTGAATAATATGGAAACAAAAACAGTGAAGATGTAATGGAAATGAATTGTTTCTTGTGGGGATAAAAGATAAAGCTGTACAAAGTGACATTGAAATACAGTGACTTCCTGACTTCATTGATTGTGCACATCCAGTTTTTCTTATTATATTAAGGCTGTTCTAGCATAGCTGGAACAACTATGAATGAGAATCTCACTATATAGTAATCTTTCTAGTTTTCTCTGTATCTTTTCCTTCAGCTTGAGTTATACTGAACTTGGAATAGAAATAATGTGGAGAAGAACAACATAAACTATTCTCCACTTTCTCCTCCTCTCATGTGACTCTTTCCCAGACAATATATGGGAATCATCTAGTGCTGCTGAAACTATCTTATGTTTTTTTGAAATGTTATTATGAAATGAGACAATGTTGGATAACTTTTTCTCTTTTTAAAAATCTAAGAGGTCTTTAACTCTCTTAGTTTGGAGAGAAATTTAAGAATTTTTCTGTAATACTTGGATTTTAAAAAATGTGGTTGTTAAGAATTGATAGCTATTTAATGGAAAATAATCAATTTGCACTGTTTTGAATGTTCACTTTTACTGATATCTTTTTCTTTTTGTGTTTTATCTTTGATGTTTTCTAAACATCTGAAATATTGTGAATACATGAGAAATACAATTTTGTTTTTATTCAGTATAAACTAGACATTAAGAATTTAAAATTCAACAAACAAAATAAAATATTAGAATATTTTATTTATTGACTGTATACTGCCTACATCATACATATTGTAGAAATAATTGAATAATTAGTCATTTCCTAATCATATCTGTGCCTCCCAAAAACAGTTTAAAATACTGAAATAAAATTGAATTCCCATTAATTGCCTTTGAGTTATAATGTTGACCAAATTTTTAACTTTTATTAACCAAGGCATTTTAAAAAGAAGAATAGGATGTGAAGAATAAAGAACATTTTTGTGGTGTTCATAGGATCACACATGCCTAAATATTTTTTCAGCAAAAGTTGCAACAAGAAGATTCACACAAACATATTTTGAAGCAAATTTCCTGGAAAACATGTAACATTACAGCCCTTCCTCTAAATATTTGTAGTAAATCAATTCACTAAGAAGAGTTGTCAGCAACACCTGGGGCAAGATCTGTCATTTGCCTTTGACATGTACAGTATAAAACGTTCAGCTGGAAATTGCAAAATTAGTATTGAAACAAAGATCTTTTATTCTGCAAACACTTCTAATTAACTTGCCTGAGACAATTTAACATCATTTCCCATGACATTCAAGAATTATTTTCCAAGACTTAACGTATGACTACTTTAAAAATATTATTGGCTTTTATTACAAAATATATTGTATTAAATCAGAAGTAGGTTTAATGAAATAAAATATATATCACAATTTGACATTAATACTTCTAAACAAACAATATTTCTAAAGAAGTAAACTAAATGAACTAGAGACTATATATATTTAGCTCTCATAATTAGAAATATTTATAAAGATTTAAGTACAACCTTGGTTAAATTCCAAATGTGGATGGATACTAAAATGGCAAATAAATAGTTCAGATAGTTAAATGCTCTCACTATTTATGCAGAATAATAAATGGAATGACAAAATCTAAATCCTATAAAAGTTCATTATTTGACACAAATTCATTATGCTTCTACAAAAGCTTCATGGTGAAAACACCCCTCCAATATGCAAGTATAACTTTAATATCCTTCCATTAAATCCGCCAGCCACACCAATTAATAACATTCAAAACATTACAAAAAAATAAAATCTGTATTGCTCAAAGGCTGTCTTGACTAATATGTCTGTCTACCATAATTATTTTTTAAGGATAACTGGAAACTGAAAATTTAGCCACATAATAAACAACCCTAAATAATAACCAGACATTTTCATCATGTCTAATGAAATTGAAGAAACATTTATGTTGATAAAGTATCATATGTTATTCAGATAAATAACTTTCAAAACTCACCTACAGTTTGGAGGAGGGTCTAGTGTAATTTCTGCCAGTTCCTTCTGAATTCTTGAGAAAAGAAACAGAAATTAAAACAACTATTTTTTAAAAACAATTTCCTTTCTTCCAATCTTATTGAAGATACTTAATTAAAGAGAATAAAAATAGGGTTTTAATTTGAAATGAAAAGACTATGTCACGCAATGTTATGTTTCAACGTCCTTTTTGGCTGTGAAATTGAAAGGAAATTCTTATAAAGTCAAAACATAGTTTCCATTCCAAACCACAGTCACACAGAACATACTTACAATATTCAACTCCTTTACTGTATATCTCCTCAATATTTCTGCCCTTTTACCCCCCCACATCCACAACCCCCACTGCCCTGTTTCTCTGGTGTACCCATAGATCTTTAGCGTCTTCTTGCTCCCACTACTGGATCAAGAGCACACAGCTTGGCTCTTTGAGAAGCAGCTGCTGGCTGCGTGAGGCTATCTTCCTGAGGTCAGGTGTAACAGTTTTCTCATAAGATCTGGAAGTAGGCCTTGCATAGTCAGCAACTGCTTCAGGAAATGAATTTTATTTTGATTTTAAGGTTTTTATTTTATTTTTATTTTTTTAATGTTTTTTTGAATGTTTTTAGTGTTCTTGTTAGCCGCTGAGAGTCTCCGGATTTCGGCAGCATATTAAATGAATGAATGAATGAATGAATGAATGAATGAATGAAAAGCCAGCGCAGTCATCCACTCTTAGCAGCAGGAGCAAAAAGATGTGAAAATTTCTCGGATAGTAGAGTGCAGAGTAGAAGGACCCTTGAACTGCAGGGTAGCAAGAGCAGTTGTGGCTTTCACCACCGTGCTAGACTGGGGCAGCTGAAGTTTTCAGAGGTGGCTATGGCTCACTTGGCATTGCAGATCAATGGCTTCTTTCAACCTTAGAGCTGAGGTGTACTAAAAGCCCCTGAACCATAGTAAAGCAAGCAGCCCCAGATTACCACCAGGCAAAATGCATGGCAGCCAAATAGACAGTTCATAGGAGTTGAAAGGAAGTCAGTCCCTTTCTAGGGAAAACAGATTCTGGGCTGGGAGGGTCCAACCTGGGAATGGCTTAGATCAGGGTGAGCTCTAGGCAAACAACGGATGGGATTTGGTGAACAATGGCAATAGGGGTAGTGAGATTAGTGTGATGTGACTATGTGATGCTGAGCTTTGTGATTGCACCACTTAGAGATGGAAATTCTAATCCCAATCATGATTGTAAGTCGAGGACTAACTGTAATTTGAAAATAAAAAACTTTTAAGCTCAAGTAGCTGCAAAAAATAGCATTAGGTTTGCTTATTTCTACTAAAAAAATCTAAGTGAGGTAATGGACAATATATGATGTTGTTCAGTCACGCAGTCATGTCCGACTCTTTGCAACCCCATGGACTGCATTACGCCAGGCCTCCGTCTTGCACTGCCCCCTGGAGTCTTCCCAAGCTCACACCCATCACACTGAATATGCTATCTATCCATCTCATCCTCTGCCTTCCCCTTCTCCTCTTCCCTTCAATCCTTCCCAGCATCACAGTCTTTT
>JANHZU010007620.1:0-14849 GCA_032468055.1 Acrochordus granulatus | reverse complement strand
GTTCATGAGGACAATGTCTTCTTTGATGTTGAGGAATGGCATTTGTGCTGTTATATATCAAACCTTTCCACTCACTGCGTATTCTGTTTTCTTCTCAACATTTACACAATATTCCACTTGGAGAGAAGTCAATGTATTTGTTTCTGGTGCAGAGACTGGTGCATGCTTGGCAGGAATGATGATTATACAAGGATGTCTTCAAAAGGTTCAGCATCCGATTGTAGGCAAAATCTGGATCACCACAGCTCACTGGGATCTCAGTCTCGATTTGATGTTTTCTGAGATTTCTTTTAAATACATTGGTGGCATTTTTTCCTTCTTGATACATAAAATGAAATGGGTAAACTATGAATTCTTTTATCTCTTTTACTTATCCATAGAGGACTTTGTGAGGAAAACCTTTAGATGTTCATTCACTAAAGATGCCTTTTCAGTGAAAGTCTGGAAACGGTGCAAACAGAGGGAGCAACGGGTGGCACTGACGAAAAAGGACATTGATCAGATCCTGGCTATGGACAGCTATTTCCTTTACAGCACCATCTGGGCTGTTGGAAGGGCCTTACATTCAGCATATGTATCCGCATCCAAGAGATCAGTGAGGAACAGAGGTATAAAACTTGCAGCTCCAAGGCTGAAGGCTTGGCAGGTATTTCTTTTCGACTAGACTTTTCCCCTGCAGATGGGAATCAGTTTTGGAAGTGGATGCCTTGGTTAACTTATTTTGAAAACTTATATTATCCTGAAACTCACATCCAGGATATTCTAGCCACTCATTCCACTCATTTTCCTATTTCTTCTGATCCTTCATTTTGCTAAAATTGTCCCTTCTTTTTTATTCAAGGCAAATACTGTTTATCTTGTTCTACAGCCATTTCTTTTATCATAGTTAAATATCTTCTAATATCTCTTTTTGTTGAATGGATCTGGAGTCCATGTCTCTCTTCATTGATCTTTATCCCTAAAGCAGGAGTATTGCTTGGTTCTAGAAAGCCCCATTCCAGTCTTTCTGATTCGGACAATGTAACATCTCAGACCAGCAAAATCCCACTGATGGGCTTCACTTCCTTTGCCTAGAGCCTCTCTTCATTTTATGGCTCCAAACACCGATGTTGTTTTGCCAATGCTCTGATATCTCAATTGGGTTGGAACAATGGAGGGGCTCAGCAAGTAGTAGCATGGGGCCCACCTACTCTCGCCTGGAGAGCTAAGCAGGCTGAAGCTTGTTTGTTAACCATTTGTTCATTAAATGGGATGTTAATGATAAATGAACTGATCAAATACTGAGTATTTGGAGGGAATATAGCACAAAGCATATTGCTTGCTGCTATGCTGGACAATCCATCTCAAAAAAATCCCTTAATTGTCTATGAGGATGAAATCTGTTTCTCAATTGCATATGAAGAAGGCGAAGTGTTCCTTGTACAGTTTGAGGAAGTGATTTCTGTTATGCTTTGCTCCACGGTAGGAAAGGACAGGAAGAACAATAAAACAAGAATTTGGATGAAAGGAAGCCAGCCAAAATTTTGGACCTTTCCGAGAAAAGCAAAGAAGGAGAGGAATTTCCAGGAAGCAGCGTTTACACACAATGCATTAGACAAGGCATACCCCTGTCATGCTGCTTCTAGTGCATAAAACTATGAGTGTGAACGTAGAATAGACTTCAGCTATCAGTATTTTAGAACTGTTGACTATACCACAGCTTTAAAATTTTGCTAACATGGAGCCAATTTGGAGGCATACTTTAGACTGTGAGAGATTATCCGGAAATATTCTCCACTGACTGTGAGTAAAAGGAGAGAAGCTGTGGACCGATATCTTTGGATCATTCGTGCTAACTCCCTGGTCCTCACCACTGAATATCCTGCTGAGAAGCAAAGGGAAGTAGGAACTGTAGCTCAGCTGAGAACTAATACCACAAAGAGAAAAGACACAGAGCAAAACCCAAAGGAAAATCTAAATGTCTGATTTTTCTTTTTGGTTCATATTTTTAACGTTATAAAACGTCAGTGAAAATAGAATTGTTTCCTTTAGAAAATCTGGAAACTGGAAACAGAACCTGTGATCGAAGTGACAATGGTTCAGTTTCCTCCGAGCATAGACCAAGATGTCTTTCCAAAATACCCCTCTGATGTAGTTTGTAAACTCCTCCTTTTCTTCCCAGCTTCACTCCGTCCTTCAAACCTCTCAGTTTCAAAACAATTCAATAAATGCCGCATACTTGGATGAGAAAGGAGATCAGACAGCTGATCTGGACATCGTGAACTGGATGGTTTTCCCCAACAGATCTGTCAGGAGAATGAAATCTGGGAGACTCATAAAACTGGCATCCCAGGATTTAAAATGCGTGATTGACCAGAAGAGTATCTCCCAGGTGGAAATGCTGAAAAAGGTGGGACTCATATTTAATTCCTCTGAAGATGACAAAGAACGGATTGCACGTTTGGCGTTGGTGAGGGATTTGCTTTCAGTGCCTTTGAGTTGTTGTGTCAGGTCATTAGGAGGTCTAGATTGAGAGCTTACTCGTTCTTGGATATTCAGGTGATCATGAAGAATACAGTCTTCCATTTCAGACAAACTCTTCTTCGAGTTTATGGGAAGGGAGGTCAATTAATCAGACAAACAAGTAACACAGTTGATTGAGTCAAAGCTAGCTTTCTGTCCCATATTTCCATGTAAAATTTCAAATCTAAATTTAAAATGAAAACATGTAGTCTGTTTTAAACATCAGAAGGGAAGAGAAACAGAGGAGGAATCTGAAATTCAGTGTGTTTGGTGAACTGCACATTTCTTCTTGGTTTCTAATTAATCAAAGCAAAATCTTGAACTGGAGATCAGGAAGGTCAAAGAACCAGTGCAGTCCATTTGCTGGCTCCTTTGCCATATTTCTGAAAATAAGTTCATTTTCTGTGTCTTTCTCCTCTCTCTCCTCAGCCTCTGCCTCCTTCCAGGTGTGTGGAAAGCTGTCATCCTGGATACATGAAAGTGGCTCAGGAAGGGAGGCCTATCTGTTGCTATGACTGTCTTCCTTGTCCAGAAGGAACCATTTCCATCATGGAAGGTGGGTCATACCTTAGAAGTAAGGCCGACTGCTAAGAAGACCATGGATTATGACATTGATCCTGAAAGGGTCTCTTGATAGGCATTTATAAAGTTGACTTTTACTTTTTTAGTAGATACAATATATATTTCTGTGAATGAGAAGAAATTATCTTGTTATTTAACTTAGGAGGTTGTTATTGAAAGATAATTGATCAAAGAGGGCTTGGCATTTGTAGGGAGATGCATTTCTTGCTCTTCATCTTGTTCACTGATGAATCTCTCCAGATTTTTTTTGGTTCTTTTTTTGGTATCTCTAGAGAAATGGAGAAATTTTGATCCCATCCCTTCCCTTGATCCATTAATATAGGAGAAAAGGCTTTACCCACAGCAAAAAGTGAAACATTTAACCCACAGCAAAAAGTGAAACATTTAACCCTTCCTTCCTTCCTTCCTTCCTTCCTACCTCCCTATCAACCTACCTACCTCACTACCTTCCTTTTACAAATTAGGTGATGAGAAATCATGATTTTCCTCTTTTTTTAACTTCGTGAAACTCAAAGGAGCTTCCACTTCTGGCTGGAATCACAGTAAAGACTTTGAATTTGTGGATGGATTCTTCAGTCAATGTCCAAGGAGGTGGAAGCCATGAGTTCTTGCTTTCCTGGCATGGGTGGAAGCAGAATGAAATAGGGGAATCCACCAGCCAGGGGAGCAGATTTCCAGACAGAAGACATGGCCATTTTCTTGGTCAATGTGGAGCATGGCATTCACATTTGCAAAGGAGAATTTAATAAAATAGCTTCCCTAACAACCAATCTGAACATGAAGACCAGCAGTTGACATTATTGGAGAAGTACCTTCCTTCTGAAAACAATCAGAGCTGGAAAGGGCCACTGCACTCTTGACTCCAACTTGAACTCTTCCACTCTATGAGGTCTCAAACATCATCATTCTATGTCACAGGTGGGAGGTGTGTGGAGTGATTCAGATTTCATTTCTAAAGGTCATTCATGGAATATGGAATCCAGATGAGGCAATTATTAAAAGCAGACACAGGTCATCCTGGCAATGTGTTGCAGAAATCTAATTTGTCTCTGGAATTTGTCCCCCATTACAGGGCTTACATTCCCTAAATATTGCTGCACACTACCTTTCTCCAAACACATTCGTGCACGCTATAACAAGCTTCACTCCCTCTGTGCCTTTCATGGAATAACTGACTTGATGATGAATGATAATCTTTCTCTTTTCAGATGCTGAAAAATGTACCAGATGTCCAGCAGATCAATATCCAAACATCAACCAAGATGATTGTATCCCCAAGATTGAAACTTTCCTGTCTTACCAAGAAAATCTGGGGATTGTGCTAGCTTCCCTTGCCTTGTTTTTCACTTTTGTATCAGGCTTTGTCTTGGGAATCTTCATTAAATTCCAAGAATCTCCTATCGTGAAAGCCAATAATCGGCAACTCTCCTACATCCTTCTCATCTTCCTTCTGCTTTCCTTCTTAACCTCCTTCCTATTCATTGGCCGGCCAAGAAAAGTCACTTGCCTTCTCCAACAAACAGCATTCAGCAACATCTTTTCAACTGCCATTTCCATTATCTTGGCCAAAACAGTCACAGTGGTGTTAGCCTTCTTGGCCACCAAACCAGGGAATAAATTACAGAGGTGGCTGGGGAAGACCCTTACCAATTCTATTATCCTTTCTTCTTCTGGTCTCCAAGTTGTCCTCTGCAGCATCTGGTTGGGCACTGCTCCCCCATTCCCTGAGTCGTACGCACAATCTAGGGAATTCATCCTGCAATGTAATGAAGGCTCTGTTGCCATATTCTATATTGCCCTTGGCTACATGGGCTTCCTGGCTATCATCAGCTTCATGATGGCTTTCTTGGCCAGGAATCTACCTGCAGCCTTCAACGAAGCCAAGCTGATCACCTTTAGCATGCTGGTTTTCTGCAGCGTCTGGATCTCCTTTATACCCACCTACCTATGCACCAAGGGGAAGTATATGGTGGCTGTGCAGGTCTTCTCCATTTTGGCATCTAGTGCTGGACTGCTGGCCTGCATCTTCATTCCTAAGTGCTACATTATATTCTTAAGACCAGACCTGAATACAAAAGAACATTTGTTGTCAAAATAAAACACCAATTGAGTTTTGATACATCTTTCCCAAAATGATAGTTAATGACTTTGAAAACATTATTTTGTAATGTAATGTTTGTTTATTAAATTTACATGCTGCCCAACTAAAAAATGACTCCTAGGAAATCACACACATCACATGTTGTTGTCTATTGCTTTGTTTTCCATCATAATATAAAGAGGAGGGGCGGTGGTGTGTGGATTAGCACCACCAGTTATGTCGACCAGAAATGGCTGGCACTTGGCTGGTTTGATCCGCAAGCTCCGCGTGACAGGGTGAGCTCCTGTCACTTGCCTCCAGCTCCTGCCCACCCAGCAGTTTGAAAGCACATGAAAATGCAAGTAGATTAATGGGGACCTCCTTCAGAGGGAAAATTGCTGGCCGGCAAAAATCGACAGAACAGTGAGTCAGCACAACGGAACAGCAAAGTCGGCATGAAAAACTTGCCCGTCCTGGGGGCGGAGCAGGAGTCTTGGAGGATGCCCCAGATATGAGCATTGCCAGCCAGCCAAGGGGGGTAGGGTGAAAATAAAGAAATGTATAATCTCAAATCGATGTAAACCGCCAAGAGTCTCTGGAAATTGGCAGCACAGTAATGTGATAAATAAATACACCACCATTTTTAAATATATTTCCTCTTTTTTGTGGTCAGAGTTTCTCTCTTTCTCCCCCTCTTTCTCCCTCTCTCTCTCTTTCTGTCTCTGCAACATTTTTGTTGTCCCTTTGGTTGAAATTGTTGAATCTGCACTCTCAGCATGAACTTCTAAGCCTCTGCTTTTTCTCTGCCATCAACTGCTCTCAAAGGCAAGTCGTTGCTTATATTGAAAGATTTAGAAAAATATTACCCATTACATTTGTGCAAGGGTTGGTATTGTACTTTGGACCAGATTGATGGATTAAGTTCTAAGTCGAGAACTTAATACATCAACCAGGTACACAGTACAATACAAACCCTTGCACAAATGTGCCTACTAACAAAGATCTAGTAGCCTGTGCTTTTTCGATGACACCAGAACGAAACAGAGAATATTGAATAAAGAACCTTGGTTGTCAAAATAAAACATAACTTTTTACTTATTTCCTCAAAAGGCCAGTTATTTATTACAAAAAATAGTATTTGCTACTTTAGGGATATTTTATTTCACAAAGCAACATCTGAGATAAACCCTTAATATGCAGTAATACAGCCACTCAGCATTGTATCAGGTTCCTTTTAAAACTTTGCCAAGGAGTTTTGCAGGCTCAGTTTTGGAGTTAGACCAATTGCTTACTGAGCCAGTCCAGCTCATCTGCAGGGTTGTTCTGGCAGGAGAATTGGAGGAACTGGAGCTCCTGAAAAATGTGAAGATCCCAAGTGAAGAACCTAAAGAAAAATGTTGCTGTGCATAATCACACTGGGAGAATCCTGCCCACTGATGTCGAAATGAAACACAAAGCTCCTTGTACGGAGACAACATTGATACCTCTCTTTCCAGGTTTCCAGGGCAATGGGAAACTCACAAAGAGAAAAATCTTTGCTCACCTGTTCATTACTATGGATGCTTTGCACTACTGGTATGTTTTGCTAGAGTAACCCTGCCTCAAGTTGATAGATGGGTCCTTTACTCTAGCAAGGAGAAGAATCCAAATCTCTATCAATCTCCTTCCAGTTAAGCTCAACATCTGGTGGTTTTACTCAATATCCATGGATTTTTCTTCCCTTTTGTCTTTTTCCAGAAACTTTCCCACTTTCTAGTCTAACCATTAAAGTCCAAACTATTTATCAGCCCAACAAACATTGGCCATGTGCGATCATCTGGTGTAAATTGTTACCTTTTTTCATCCTACTGAAAATCTAAACACTGACAATGTAATAACACATTTTAAAATCAAGAAATGGGGAAGATGTCTGATCAAGGAAATCCTTGAGAAGAGGGGCAGCCCTGCCAGGGAGGGGTGAGAAGGGTGACACTGTTTCATAAACACCACCAATTCGTTTGAATGAAAGAGACAGGATTGGGTGGGAGTTGATGGTGGGTGGTCTTGCGAGCAAAGAGAAAAGTTAGAGGAGAGAGACATGTAAGCTAAGCAATGGAATCGTGAAGAAACCATGATCAGCAGCAGATGAAACATTAGATTGATTGATTGAATGAAGGAAAGACTGTCTAAATCGTGAAAAGCCCAAAATATTTCTTCCAGGTGAAATTTAAGAAGAGAATCTATTGCAAAAGAGAGGAGAAACCTGAAAGGAACGCAAATGGGAGAGGAATGAAAAGTTGGAATTCAATTTCACTTCTGTATTTGAATGAAGTAATCTTTCTGAACAGAGGCCCAGTTCTTACATTTCTAAAATTGATTCTCAGCTGCAGGAGTGATATGGGCAACAGAAAAGAAATACTGGCCAAGACTTCAGCCTTGCAGTTTCAATGTTCTTTCCACTTTTGATCCTTGTTCTTTTTGATCGGGAGAAATGGGCTTCATGTAAGGCCTGGGCCACAGCCCAGATGGTGTTGTAAATGAAACAGTTGTTCAGAGAAAGGATCCAGTCCATCTCCTCCTGGGGCAGAACCTCAACATTTTCTATTTGCACCGTCTCCGGACTTTCACAGAAAAGGCATCCTTGAAGTAGGAGCATCTAAAAACTGTTTGTGCAAGATAGGGTACTGGGCTCCTTCAGGAGGGAGCACTGGGTAGAAGAAAGAAGGCTGAAGTTTATTTCTCAGAATATGGGGAAAAATTGTAACTGATCTGAAAAGAAATGAGATCTATGTATTTTATTTGATGCATGCAATATCCAGAATTTAAAAGAAGAAATTCTGGCCTCTCGCGGTTTGAAAGTTGCAACACTAAAATATATGTTCCCAGCAAGACACTCATGACGGCTTTTGTGGGTGCCCAGCATGGTAGAAATGAGGACAGAGATGTCAATCCAGACATCTTCCAGAACACCTACTATGGTTCTTTGACGTGCACAGCTTGAGTTGGGAACATTGGCCTCTGGTTTGAAAGAAAGACCAGCAAAGCCTCTGAAGTTATCTGTGCAGTAAAATAATTTTCACAAATATTGTAATGCAGGGTGATGTTGGGAAAAAGATTGGAATCCTGTTTGATCTCCTGGACTGTAAAAACAAAAAAGATAGCCTTTTCCAGTCTTCTGGAAATATTCCCCTGCAGGTCTCAATATATCACAAATGATCAATAAGAAGAGCTTTTTATTTACCCCTTTTTATCATAATATTCCTTATCTACCCAAGTCCAAGGGCTGATCTGAATGGATGACAGTATTATTTTAAAGAGTTAACCTCGATATTTAAACAATAAACTGCATTAATGAAAGTTATTAGATCAATTTCAAAGAAGCAATACCAGTTTGTGACAGAAGGTACCTTCGATAAGGCTTAGCAGTTGGAAAATTGCCCTCCTCTACATAAAGTATAGAATCATTAAATCCTAAAATTTAATGATTCATCCACCATCTCTACATTCAGACACATATAAACCAACACATACAGTAGAAGGAATGGAGAAGTTATGGAGAAAGCGACTTTGAAGAAAGTCAACAGGGAGACATACTAAAGGCAAACTTACAGATGGGGTTTAAACTCTAAAGATGAACCATGGAGTAAGATAGGCAAATTATGCCCAAAGTTCCCCAAAAAAAATTTATAATCAAGATCCTCTTGCAACAGCTGAGATTGTGCTATGATGAAATTGTTATTTATAAACAGGTTCTGATGAATTATCTCTTGAGACAGAGCCTCTAATTTTTATCTCATTCTGAACCATGTTCAGACTTTCACAGAAAAGCTGACTCAAACTTCAGAGAATTGCCTCTTCTCCTTCCAATTGAATCAATCTGAATCAGATTCAGATACTTTATTGGCCAAGTATGGTTACACACGCAAGGAATTTGACACTAGTATAGCAGCTCTCAGTCTACTTGCAAGACAACAGTAAATAAAATAACATAAACAAATGTAGTACATGAAATTATGTATTCAACAGTGAAGTTTGCATCCCAAGTATGTAGCCAGTAGAAGAGGAATATAGTAAGTGCAGAATTAGAACCATAATCTATTGATAAGTATGTATACACATTAGACATAACTTCTGGATTAATTCTGGATCAACTGACAGAGTTCTTTGTACTTGGTGTCCTGTCATATAGCATAAGTCAAGTATTTAGCTGAATAATCTAAAATAAATAAATTAGTGATCTAATTAATGCTCAATCTTTAGAGATAATATTGTAAACCTTGAAAAAAATTGGACAGCAAGGTATCAATAGTATGTTTTCACCTCAATATCAAACTAAAACCTTGTTGGCTGATGTTGTGAAATTAGAAAATTATGGCGTGATTATTCTACCTTATAACATTTATTTATAAATTTATTACATTAATATATTTACATAAGCTATATATGATTATATAAATATATATTTTCATCATGTTGCATAAATGGTTAGGGGAAAGAAAAATGAAAGGGAGTCTTTTACGGCTGGCAGGGGCTGTTTTTACTCTTCTCCCTTTTAGATGTGAAACCTTAGTTGGACCCTACCTGGATTAGGAAATCCCTGAAGCTTCTGCCTTGGAAGAGGCAGAGCTGGAGACGCAGCCAGGAACACAAGTCATGTTGCTGCTTCTTCTCCTTCCGTGGGCCCAAGGAGTCTTTTGGAATCTCAAGGCCAAATGCTTCCTGACTGAGAAGAGGTCTAGGATGGACCCAAAGAATCATTACAGCCAGGACAGCTTTTTCCTGTGGCATAATTTCTGCAACCAAGGCTGAGTTTCAACCATTAAGCTTTAACTAATTTCCTTCAAATGAATGACTGTGATAAGTGAATATAATGCATTGCATTATTGCTGCCCTCTTTAGGTAGGAGCTACGTGATCTTTGGATTTCTTTTCGCTCCCTTTCTTGGACATCCTCTGAGTATAGCTACACTGTTGATGGAGAAGAGATGGTGGTTATCCTTTCTGCCACTCCCTTGCCCATAATCCTATCACAGGCACAAAAATGCAGGAATGCTGTATTTTTTCCCCTCTGCATTCAAAATGAGATAATTCCACTTTCCTTTTTCTGAATCCAAATTCACTGATGGTATAAAGGAATTACAGACAAAAAATTATTTTGTCACTGAATTTCCAAGTGTATGATTGCCTTTTGAAATTATTCTGGTTGTCATAATCATTTAATAATTCCCATGTCAGTTAAATCTTTATTTGAGAACTTCCAAATCTAAATTTGTCCAGAAATTGAGAACATATTGGTTTTGTTAATAGTCACAGCTGTTCCATGCATGTGTTTGTGTATATGTGTCTGACTGTGGAGATGGTAGTCTAAGTGGCTTTCTCTATTTTAGGGTTTAATAATTCTTTCTTTCATATAGAATTGAGCAATCTTCCAACTTTGAATTGCAGAAGCTAATTTTTATCACAAACTGGTATCATGTCTTTGAAAATTATCTACTAAATTTATTAATGTAGTTTATGGTTTAAAAAATTATGATAATATTTTAAATAATACTGTAATCCATTTAGAGCAGCCCTTGGGCTTGGGTAGATTAGGAATGTGATAATAAAAAAGGGTAAATAAAATGCTCTTTTTATTGATGATGTGTAATATACCTGCAGGGGAACATTTTCAGAATACTGGAGAAGGCTATCCTTCCTTTTTGCTGTCCAGGAGATCTACCAGAAATCCAATCTCTTGAATTTTAATGAACACTCTGCATTACAATATTTATGAAAATTTTACTGCACAAACAACTTCAGAGGCTTTGCTGGACCTTCTTTCAAATTGGGAGACCAATATTCCCAACTGACGCTGTGGACAGCAGAGAAACATAGTGGCTGTGCTGGAAGGGACTGAAGCTGACATCTCCATCCTCATTTCTACCATGTTGGGCACCTGCAAAATCCCTCAGGTATGTGTTTGATAGGAAGATAATTTTTGGTGTTGCAACTTTCAGTTAGAAGGCCTCAACGACAAAATAAACAAGAGTTTTATGATGGAAAAGTGAGGCCAGAATTGTTATTTTAAAATGTGGATAGTATGTGTATCAAACAAAATACATGCATCTCGTTCCTTTTCAAATTAGTTACAATTCTGTTTCCCAGTTTCTGAGAGATCAACGTCAGTCTCCTGTCATTTACCCAATGCAGCCTGCTCAAGGAGTTCAATACCCAAAGAGGGTCAAGCTGCTCCTCTCCATTTCAGGTGGACTTTGGTTGGTCTGAAGGCTCCAGACACTGAAAGTGGGCAAAGGTTCATGAGGATGTTGATTTCCATGCTGATAAGGAATGGCATTTGTCTAGTTTTATCACAAATGATTGATGGGGTTTATTTGAAAGTGTCATCCTTCTCACCTCTCCCCTGCTGGACTATCCCTCTGCTAAAAGATTGCCTTGGCCCAGACACCTTCCCAATTTCTTGATTTAAAAAGGTTGTATTTCTTTGTCACTGTTTTATATTTTCAGTAGGATTGGGGAAGGAAAAGTTAATAAGTCACAGCGAATGTCAGAATATGGCCAACATTTTCTGGGATTATAAATTGTGTAGGGTAAGCCCCAGTTAGGACTTTGAAGGTTCACCTGGAAAATGGAAACAAAAATATGGAAAAAGACAAAAGGGAAGACAAAGACAACGGATATCCCATGGAACCTCTGGAAGCAGAGTTTAACTGGTAGGAGATGTGGGTTCTTCTCCTTCCAAATGATCCATCTATCAATTTGAAACAAGGTTTCTCTCGCAAAACATACTAGTAGAACAAAGCACCCATAATTATTCTCAGGAAAGCAAAGATTTTTCTCTTTGGAAACTTCCCCTTGGCCTGTAAACCTCTGGAGAGATGGATCAGTGTTGTCTCTGTACGAGGATCTTTTGTGTTTAATTTTGACATTGGTGGGCAGGATTCTCCCAGTGTGCCTCTGGACAGCATAATTTGTCTCTGGGTTCTTCACTTTGGATCTTCACATTTCTCAGTAGCTGTAATTCCTCCAATTCACCTGCCAGAACAACCCTGCAAATCAACTGGACTGACGCAGAGTGACCTCTGAAAGTGAGCCTGGGCAGCGGAAGGGGCTATTAATCCTTTCTCTCCACAGTCCCAGTCCAACTCCTGTGCCACTAAACCTCTTTGGGAAAGATTTAAAAGGAGCCTGATAGCACATTCTGCATGTAAAGGGTTGATCTCAGATGTTCTTTCATAAATTTAGCCCAAAGTAGTTCTTGTTTCAATTGTACTCTGGGTGGATGTGTGTGAATCTGTATCCATGCCTGGATGTTGTTTCACCAAGTGTCAGGGCAGTGTCAGATGCCCAGTGAATTGGTTCTTTTGGATCCAGAGATAATAAGCACAGGGATTTTAAGGGATGAAAGGGACTTTAAAGGGATTTTAAAGGGATAAAGAGATTTTAAAATGTATTATCAGCTCAAGCAAACAGACTCAAAAGCACTGCATAAAAACATGCATCCAAAGCAAGATAATACCCAAATCTCTTACAGGCTGTCAGGAGCTCCTTAATAATGATAGCAAAGATGTCCTATCAAAATTTAACACCATGACTTTATGGACCTGCTGCGGCCAGAAGACTGCAAGACCAGATATTGTCTAACTAGCATACAGTTCTGCAATGGGGATTGAACAATTGAGACTTTCATAATGGACAAAGCTTTGAAGCTATGTGAAGATTCCTCCCTCTTCTCCTTCAGCAAGCAAGAGTGAAAAAACAAGTAGGCCAGCACAGAATGAGTTCTAAAGTTCTAGACTTTTCTCAATAAAAATATGTCAGTATCGAAATGTCAATTGTCTTTCTGCATTGACACTACACTCCATCCCTGGCATATTTTAATTTCCCTTGACGTTTTTTTGCTTTGCATGTATTCCAAGTCTCTATGGAATGAATGGTGTATTTCCATACGATCATTTAACTTTGGATAGAAATCAATATCTATACAGATATATAACAAAATACACACAATACATAGCCATTAGAAAAATAAGTATATTATGCCAAGTTTAAATTTTGGTCATAGTTTGACCTTTTCCTGAAAATACTTTATTAAATAGTCCAGCATCCTCTGGCTATATGATGGTCTTGTTTTGTTTAGTGAACTGTGGCTGAATTCTTGGTTGAAAGGCACATGTTCCTCCTTGAGCAGCATTAGCAGGTGGAAGGCCCTGATTTACATCCACAAGGGTATCAGTGATTGTGTTCAAGGACTCATGGTCATGAGAGGATAGGTGAAGTGTTATGAGAGAAGAGTGAACTATGCCGAAGTGGAAAATCCTTCCCTCAGTAGACATGAAAGTCTCAGACACAACTTTCCCCCATTTTTCATGTTGCTGTTTCATCACTCCCCAGGAAGCTTAAGACCACTTCACAGGTTCACCAGGGAGATCACACTTTACAACCCACTTGGGGGTGAGTAAGGGATTTAGGAGTTTAACTTCTACATCCCAAAGACTCTCCATCTATTCACATCTCCTACTGTTCATTTAACAAGCCTAATCAGGATAAGTGAGAAATGCGGCCACCCTGAGAGAGAGATATAGGGTCCTTAACCAACTTTTTCTCAGACTGAAGAAGCTACTTGGATAAGCAGTAAAATGTCTCAAAACCAAAAGAAGAGAAGTCCAGTTGCCATGACTCAACCTCCATACTGCTGATACAGTTTTACAAAGGGATTATTGAGTCTGTCCTTTGCACATCTATCACTGTCTGGTTCAGTGCAGCAACCACACAGGGACAGGGACAGACTCCAATGTATAGTCAAGTTTGCAGAAAAGATAATTTCAACTAATCTGTCCTCCAAAAAAGACAATATTGAGAGGGTCAAGAAAAGGGTGGAGAAGATATCTGCAGATCTCTCACCCCAGACACAATTTGTTTGAACCTCTTCCATCTGGTAGGTGCTACAGGGTACTGCGTACCAAGGCGTAGACACAAGAAGAGCTTTTTCCCCTGTGCCATCATTCTAAAGAATATTTGACTTATGTTATATGATCATGCTACAAGATAGAGCAGAAGCAGAGAATTCTAATTAGTCCAGATGTTCTGTCAAATGTATATACATACTTATAAATTTGAAACTTTATAATACTTCTTCATATTGACTGCAGATTTATAGAATAACATTGTTATCTTACTGTTGTTTATTGTTATTACAAGTACACTGAGAGCTACTGTACCGATGAAAAATTCTTTGCATGTCTAACCATGTTTGACCAATAAACATATTTGTATCTGTCAAAAATGGAGGAGCCATCACAGTCAAGAAAAGAATGAGAAAAGCAGTATTGGGATACAATCTCAAAACAACAGAATGACCTCTCTGAATTAAAGACAAACCATTCAACATTACAGTCATCCAAGTCTAGTCCCACATCACCAATGTCAAGGAGACTGAAATTGACCAGTTCTATGAAGGCCTACAACATGTTCTACAACTAACCCCCCCAAAAAAAATATAAAGTCCATTTCATCATAGGGGATTGGAATGCTAAAGTAGAAAGACAAAAGATAACTGGAATAACAGGCATGTTTGGTCTTGGGTTACAAATGAAGCAGGACAAAGGCTAACAAAGTTTTGTCAAAAGAATATGATGATCATAACAAATATACTTTCCCAACAACCCAAAAGGTGACAAAACACATGGACATAACCGGAATATCTTTGT
>JANHZU010007619.1:5343-17511 GCA_032468055.1 Acrochordus granulatus | reverse complement strand
GATTCTTGGCCATGTTAGGATTAGTGAGACAGACTTAGTTCCTGATAGGAAGGAGAAGAAATCTGATGTTAATTTTAATATAATCTGTACTTCTTCAATTATTATGAAAAGTAGAAATAATTATCTTTCTTCATTCACCGTTTCCTGATGTTTGTGATGCCATTCTCTAATAAAAAATATATTCACAAAAAGATTTTGTTTATTTATGTATTTATATATACTGCTTTTCAAGTAACTTTTCTCCAAGCAATGTTAGGAAGAACAGCATATAAAAAGGCATATATGAATATCAAAAAGATGTATGTTGGGGAAAATGCTTGAAAATATGCAAAGTGACTTTGAAACCTACAGAAATGTTTATTTGTACAAAAAAATTCCTACATGCTGAATGGATGTGAAACCAGGACAGAATTATAATTTTCTTAACAGAGAGTAAGTAAGCGATGAAAGAGAGAGAGCACATTATTGTTTCACCCATTCTTATTCTCTAATAAAGCAGAATAAGAACATGTTTTCCTTCCTTCTACCAATATGATTTCTAATAATGCTGTGATAGTCTTAGTTCATAATGATGGGGATTACAGCAACATTTCAGAGCTGTTCTATCAGCTACAGTCCTAAGACCACTTAATGGAAATAAATCTTATTGGCTTATTTTCTAGTAAAATACTATTTCACTTTAATATCATTTTACAGAATAGAAATGCATAAAAATATAATGGTGTATTAATACATTCTGATCAATCATTCCAAGTTCTCATTGTTCTCTATGGTAGAACATTGGAAAGATCTCAAGTTTTCTGTCCAGTTGTTTTCCATAGGATATCAGCCTGCAGAATGGGTCAACTGACTGGCTTTAACAGAACTGACATACTTCAATAATAGAGCATGACTGAGTCTTCGAAGTGAAATTTAACTCACTTGGGATTAGCAGACAACCCAGTGTGTTGTCGGAATAGAGGCAATATGATGGAAAGACACATAAGCCATTGAATCCTCCTCTCTGTTCTGCCCAGGAATACAGATGAAAGTATCCTCAACAAATGTTTGTCCAGCCTCTGACTGAACATACCCCTGGAAGGGAAGCTCACAACCTCCATAGGAAATCTGCAGGTAAACCGTTGTTACCCTTAGGAGGTTTTTACTAACATTCCTGGAATCTTTCTTCGTATAAAATCTGCACTCTGAATACAAGAGGTCTTGATTTTCTCAGTCAGAAATATTGAAGACAACGAACTACTTGAAGAACATTATTATATTCCCCATCAGTTTCTTTTGCCCCCCTATACTCAATTTATTCAGTTCCGTCAATCCATCTCTTCATAGGCCTCAGTTTCCAGGACCCAGGCAGCTCATATCCCAATTCTTTGTACCATTTCCAGTTTGTCTGAACCCTTCAAGTCCAGACACAGTTCTCAGACTGGGTTTGACCAATTCCTTTCAGTCCCCCTGACTTCAACCACATTGGTTGCCTCTGAAAAACCAGTTTGGAAGTTTAATTCTCTGCCTCCCAACTTTTAGGAATTATTACAGAACCTGAACCATTGTCAATAAACAGATTATCAGAAACACATAATAGTTTTTCAATGATTTCAATTTCAAAAAGAGTTTACTTATAAAAATAATCATGAATGTTGTGCCACTCCAAGAAAGGATAACGAAAACTTAAATGAGGATTCAAACCAGTGCTTTCCCAATTTTTTCTTTCATTACCCAAAACTGCTTATTAGAAAGTCCTGATTTAAATGTCCTGCTGTGATTGGATAATCCAAAGAAAAAACTCTTTTACCCAATTTTGGGTAATTTACCCAGTTTGGGAAACACTGATTTAAGCACTACATAGTAAAAGTCTTTTCAACTGACAGTCTACTCTACATAGATAGCAATATTTTTTTTAACCATGGCCTGACTTTTTATAGAGGGAACAGGATTTTGAGTAAGCACAACATTTCAGTCAAGTATCTTGTTTGCTCTGTATTGATTTTGGCTGATGCTATAGCTCTTTCGTGTGTGATAAGGGATGATGATTCCCTATTGTTATGTTTAAAAATTAAAAGTAAATCAGAACTACTTCCTCTATTTTATCCCGTACAGTAGTTTCTCAGACTTTCTGCAATTGTGGACCACAACATTTCAGAAAGTGCAAGGTCTACCTAATCAAACGTACAGCTCCTCTCTGCATTTTCATCTATAAGAAAATTATTATTTTTTCAAATAGGATTTACACTTGCATTTGTGTATACTACCATTCCATTTTAAAATATCTTGTTAAGGTAAATTTAGCACCTAAAATTAATCCAAACTTAAGTTTTTACAATTTGAATTATTTGATTTTCCTTCTGACATAATAGCAAATTTTAAATAAGCTCACGGATGAAGAATGCTCATCAATAAAAATTTCTCATACTAAGGAGTTAGGAGCAGATGGATTTCCAGCCAATGTAATTCCTTTTTAAAATAATTTCTATTTACAATTTTATTTTTGGGTTGCTTGTGCAAGATTACAATTCTACTTAGTACAACACACATAGATTCCCACTGATAACTGCACTTGAAATGTCTTCACCAAAGAAAGTCCATAAGTAGCTGTCTTTAATCTTTTTTTTTTCACCTGATGTTCTACAAAGAGGTCAAGTTCAAATTATGAGGTGGCACAGAAGGGATAGATCTTGCTAACACTGTATCTAACTCTAGGGGGTAGTGCTTATCTCCATTTCATAGCTGAAGAATCAGCGTTGTCCGAAGATGCTTCTCTGGTCATGTGGCTGGCATGATTATACACCAAGGCACATGGAGTACTGTTACCTTTCCCACCAAATTAGATTATACCTATTTATCTATTTGCATTTTTATATGCTTTTGAATTGCTAGATTGGCAGGATCAGGGGCTGCTTGAGAACTACATTAACTACAAATATATAAATGCTGATGAATAAAAATAGTCAAATAATGCACACCAGATATCACTTCTCAAAGCTACAAACTAAAATATAAAACAAAGATCTGCCCTCCAGATATTTCAATAAGTTCTAATAATACCCACTAAAACAGAATTTCTGGTTTTGGGGAGTTAAGGTCCATTTAATATGAATGAAACCATATTGGAGAAAACTGATATATAGACTTCTATTGAAACTCACAAACAATTCTTGCTAGGTCACCCTTTAACTTATCTGTTCAATTAATATTTTAGCCAACTTCCATTATACTTTGTTCTGAGGATTTTTAGAAGGAAAAGCAGGTACCATTTAAAGCTAACTTTGATTTATAAAGGATGTTGAAAGGAAAATGAAGAACCTCTGTCAAATCTGTCATTCTATGTGAATGAAAGAAGAAAACCTGCCTAACTTGGTAAAATTAAGAAAAGCACAGGGGAGGGGTTGCTATTAAAAATGGAAATGCTATATTTCGTCTCTTAAACACATATAGGATTTCACTGCATGTGTATTGGTGAATTAATTTCATGTAAGCCAAGTAATCATTGTATTAATGATATATATACATATCTGTTGCCAGTTTTAATACACGTAGCCAGTTTTAATAGTTTTTCTTGCATTTTGTCTTATTGATGACTGATTGATTGATTGATTGAATTATATGACTGCCCATCTCAATTGCATGTCTGTGCAGCTAACAATATTTTTTTAAAAAAGAATAAAAACAACATAACAAAATTATGGTATCATTTCCATTTAGATTTATACAATTTTAGTTTCTCATGCATAATTGATTGTGTACTGATGTTTGCTCACATGCTAGACTATTATTTATTAATCAATATCTTTATTTTATTTTGATTGAATTCAGTTTACTCTTTATTTCCATTAAACCCACTTTGGAATTATTTTTGACTTAAGAAAGTTGCCATCCTTTACACACTTATTGTGACAAATTTAAACAGAACTCGATACATGTTCTGAGTGTGATTAAAATGATTTTATTTGTTGTCTTTCTCATGTCTGATCTATTGTGAATCAATGTATCAGTGTTTGCTGTATCATTTCACATTGCTGCCTGTGTATGTGTAACAATAAATATTTTTTTAAACACCAACTTATTATAGCATACCTAACTCTTTTTAAATTTTAAAATAAAAAGGGGGGAAGGAGTCAGATTATTACTTGCAATGAAACCAGTGACAGAGATTTTGAGTAGCATTACAAATCTAGCCATTCAGTCATGACGGCAGAAATAAACTCAAGAGCATCAAATCTGATTCCACCTTATTACATTACCACAAGTGAAAATGACCCATATGTTCCTTGATACATGTCAAGCTCAATACAATACATTTAGCCAGCTCTGTAAGTGGGACCAATCATGCTTAGGTGTCTGTTGAAGGATCAAAATAATATGTGATACTGAAGACAATGATTATGCTGTGCCAGTTGCTCCTCCCTTAGAGCTGCTTATTCTGCAGCACAAGTACTGCCTGTACTCTACTGCTTTCTCACTGTACGTGCAATGACAATTTAACAGCATTTCTGTATCTCCACTGCATAAAGTCACCATTTTGAACACTCTATGTATGATCAGTAACAACATGCCTGCACATATGACCCCAGCTGCAACTTTTGGGTCATCGGAACCCTGCTTAATGTGTTTCCAGAAGCAACATCCAAATTCAGACATGAGCAAGGATTTCTCTCCTTTTAACCGCAGCCAAACTGCTTGTTGCTGTTCAGCATGCTGGCCTAGGACTAAATAAGTAGGCTATTAAAGCAAGATTCTTGGAGCTTGATGTTATCTATACCACATTACACCGTGCATGGCTTTGTTATATAATGCTGCTGCTCAAAGCAATAAACCAGCAAGCTTGCAGAATGTGTAAGCATCTTGAGCTACAGAGGAAGAAAAAAAGAAATGTCAGTGGAAGAGGCATCTTCCATAGCAAAGTGTTTGGACTGAAATTCTACTAGAATTAGCTATGTAGAATTATAATTGTTATCCATCTAGATGGTTTTCTTAATCCTGGATGTGAAAGAATTGCCTACTAATTTTGCACGGATCTGGTTAGGCCAGGACCAGGCATTCATTCAGAGTTAGAGTGTTGGGCTTCCATTCCCTTATCTTATTCCTGAATTCAGTTACTGCTGTGTACTTGTGACTACTCCTCCCTGTTTATATCGTGTCAGCCTGAGTTCTAGCTTCAGACCAAGATAATTCTACTATGGTCTTTGCCAGCCTGGAAGATGGATTGAAATTCTTGGAA
Source organism: Acrochordus granulatus (assembly GCA_032468055.1). Classification (NCBI taxonomy): domain Eukaryota; kingdom Metazoa; phylum Chordata; class Lepidosauria; order Squamata; family Acrochordidae; genus Acrochordus; species Acrochordus granulatus. The sequence goes on along the minus strand of JANHZU010007619.1, from coordinate 12,299 downwards.
ATCACAATTATTTTGGCTCATAGATACTGGCTAAGAATTCTGTGGCTTGTAGCTCAATGTATCTGGAAAGTCCAATTTTAATGAATGGCCAAGAGTCCCTGAGGATGAAATATGTACAGTCCTAAAGCTCCTTAGGAACACCATTTGAGTGACATTTCTTTAGTTTAGGAACACCATTTGAGTGACATTTCTTCCTTCATCAGGGAGTGAGGTAGCCAAGTGGTTAAGATGCTGGCTTGTTGGCCAGAAGACCCAAGCGCCATCATATAATGGGGTAAGCTCCCATTCCTACCCCAGCTCTGCCAACCCAGAAATTTGAAAGCATATGAAAATCCAAGTAGATAAATAGGTATTACCTTTGGTGGGAAGATAACAGCATTCTGTGCATCTCGGCATATAATCATGCTGGCCAAATGACCAAAGAAGCATCTTCAATAATGCTGGTTCTTTGGCTATGAAACAGAGATGAGCACCACCCCACAGAGTCAGTCACAAATGACAGCGGAAAACTTTACCTTTTAGTCTTTCAGCAGGCTTCTGCAAAGCCGCAGTGTGATCTTGTTTGATATCTACAATCCCAAAAGTATTCTGGCTGAAGAGAGCTGCTCATTCCACAACTGAAGAGAACCCACTCTTTCTTAGATAGGTTTCAAATAAAATATTAAATTACAATGCACATTTTTGCCAGATGATAATCACATTATAGTTGCTTGCTCACTTCTTCAAAAAAGCCAAAACTGATTCTCCAAAGTAGCATGTGTTAACTTTGATCAAAAGTGATCAGTGCATACTTTCTTTCCTGATTGAAGTAGGATGCATGTTTAGCTGCAGAAAATATGGCTTTATGTTGGAGGTAAGGATGATCTGGGCAAATTATCATAGGCATATGTACAGTTTAGAGCTTGAACATAGACATCATGGTTGTTTTGATCAGTAGATGATAGCTTTTGATTCTCCATCCTCTTTTTCAGGTTATACAAGACTGAATTCAGCCCTTGACCAAAAAGAGTTGCTTATCTCTGTGATAAATTATCTCACTGTTTGAGTTCTTGTACAGAAGATGAGACAGAAATCTAACAAGGAAATAAGCAAATGCTGTAGATCTCCATGTTTACAGTATTAATTTCCCCCTTGATATATATGTAGTCCAGCTATGTGAAAAATTGATATATAGAATTTTCTATGCACCAGTACCCTTATTTAGATTACTTTAAATTAGATGTTGATGGCAGCTTTTTTGCAGAACTGATTTGAAAACGGAAGTGATATTGTACATGGGAAAATTGGTAGATGTGCAGACAGGAAGGCATTATGGGCTGAGAAAAGGAGAAGTGATTGTTTTGTAAAGAAAAAAACATTTATTTATTTTACATCTGTGACTTTTAGTCCTGCTTTAGGAATGGAAGCAGCTGGGTGACTTTGAGCCAATAACTCTCTCACTTAGACCAATCCACTTAACAGGGTTGTTGTGGGGAAAAATTGTGGAGGAAAAAAAGATGTGTGCTGCCTTAAATGATTTATAAAAATAATAAAGGTGGGATAGAAGTAAATAAATTAATAAAATATATGGCTGCCCATTGGGTGGCTTATAACAACAATAAAACCCTTAAATAAAATCGTAATAAAACAGTAAAACTACAAATCAAAAACTGTGTATTTTAATCAAACCCTTGGGATGCTTCACAGCAGCTCAGTTTCCATCCTTCCATCCTATTTATCTATACAATCCTATCACAGCCTCCATAAAAAGCTAGATCTTATCAGATTTCTGAAAAGTTACAATTATTGAATTGTTGGTGGGAGGCTGTTCCACAAAATAGGGGCAGACGAGGAAAAAGCAGCCTTCTGAGATATCACTAATGGTAAGAATTCAGGGAGGGGACCTGGAATGTGCCCACCCTATCTCATCTATTGAGATGGGCAAGATATTCTTAGGGAAAGGCAGCGCCTCAAATATCAAGGTCCTGTGCCATGTAGGCTTTAAAGGTGATACCCAGCACCTTGAATTGTACTTAGAAGCAGCTCACACAATAAAGATATAACATGAGTAACCAAATACCATGGTGCCTTGTTGCATTCTGGACCAGTTGTAACTTCTGAATGGTCCTCAATGGCAGCCCCATATAAAAGCACATTACAATAATCCAACTGGAAGGTGACAAAGGTATGAGCGATCATGAGAAGGCCTCCCTGTCCAGGAAAGAGTACAACTGATGCATAAGACAGATCTGTGCAAAGGCCCCCTAGCCATAGCTGTCCCCTGTTCACCAAGCAGGAGCCATGAGTGCAGGATGACCCTAAACTGTGGATCAACATGATCTGGGGGAATGCAATCTTGTCCAGAGGCAAAGATGACACTTCACCAGACCCTAGGGGCCAAAACTAACCCCAAAGCCACTTCATCTTGCCAGGGTTGAGCTGAAGTTGGTTTATTCCCATCCAGACTCACCAGGGATAGAAATGTATCAGCACACTGACAATAGCGTACCCCATGCTGTTGGATGATTTCACCCATAAGTTTCATGTACATATTAAAGAGCAGAAAAGAGACCCAAACCCTGGAGTACCCCACTTAGTAGAGTCCTAGAGCTGAACCTCTTCTCATCCATCAGCACTAACTAGAACTACACATGGAGAAAGGAATGGTGCCTTCAACTCCCAGTCCCTGGTGCCAGTCCAGAAAGATACCATGGTTGTTGGTAGAAAGTTGCTGAGATTTAGAAGAGCCAGGACAGTTGTACCACCTCCATTCCAAGCCTTCCAAAGGTCATAAACAAATGTGCCCAATCAGATCTCAGTGCTACCCCAGTCTGAACCCAGACTGAGAAGGGTCCAGAAAATCCTCTTCATCCAGGTTCTTCTGAAGTTGAATGCTAATCATTCTCTCAACAACCTTTCCCAGAACTCAAGTTTATTTATTTTATTTATGTATTCATTAAATTTCTATGCCGCCAAAATCTGAAGAGTCTCGGTGGCTAACAATATGATAAAAATATGATAAACAATATGATAAAAACAGTTAAAATAGAAATTAAAAAAAAATTAAAACAAAATAAAAACCTGGTAAACTAGCGGGGTAGGCTAGAATATAAAAAGGGGGGTGAGGATGGCTAGAGATCCATTAGCCACCTCCATGCTGATAATGAGCCCCCCCTGGAGCCCCATGCTATCTCGCAGAGCCAGGTCTTAAGGCCCTTTCAGAAGGCCATCAGGGAGGGGGCAGCCCTCAGCTCGAGGGGCAAGATGTTCCATAGGGCAGGAGCCACCTCAGAGAAGGCTCTTCTCCTAGAACCTGCCAGCCAAAATCCTTAGCCAACGGGAACCAGAGAAGGACTCCTCTGCTGGTTCTGGTGGGACAGGGGTGACACTCCCCATCGGGGTGACACGGTTCCTCAGATAGCCTGGTCACATGCCATGAAGGGCTTTGAAGGTCAATGTTAACACCTTGAATTGCACCCGGAAGCAAACCGGTAACCTGCGCGGCTTGCGGAACAAAGGTGTTATGTGGGTCAATCTATTGGCCCCTAAAATCATCTGCGCAGCCGCACTCTGCACCAGCTGCAATCTCCAGATACTCTTCAAGGGAAGCCCCATGTAAAACACATTACAGTAGTCCAGGTTTGAGATGACGAGGTCATGAGAGACCGAGTGAAGGAACTCCTGGTCCAGGAAAGGGCATAACTGGCACACAACATGAAGCTGTGCAAAGGGTGTCTTGGCCGCGCTCACTACCTGCTCCTCAAGGAGTTGCGAATTCAGGAGAACCCCCAAGTTACATGTTATATGCCAGAATGTGGACAGAAGAGAAGGTCCTATGGAGGTTGACTGGCTTTTAAAACTTATTGAATTGGTTGAGATGGTAAAGCTTTCCTGAAGGAAATTGTTGGACATTTGGAAGCTGTTCTGGAACTTTCTGCTGAGGAAATACAACAAAGAAGCCTTTAGTAGGTGGGCTAGATGACTAAGAATCAGAATTAAAATTAAAATGTATATAATTATAAGAAATAATGTATAAAAAGAAGATCGGAAATATTAAACAATTGATAAACCTAATAATTAAGATATTGATACTTCAATGAGTAGATTGATAGAAAGGAAATGTGCACTGAGAGTAAAAAGTGAATAAAAGTCTGTAATATAACATGCATATAGTTTATAGTTTGAAACAAAGAAATGCATATTATGATTAGTTAATATGAATTGTAGAATATATTAACTAGTACAGTGTATTAATTCATATGAGGCATATCATACATCAGTTGCTTCCTATTTTTTAAGAATTTAATATATTGATTAAATTAGAAACACAGGAATATGTGTCTCTTTATTTTAGGGTTTCCAGAGAGATATCCATATAGAGTTAGGTTGTGAATATTATATGGGAGAAGATTTGTCTTGTCCCCCCTTTTTGTATTTTTGTATTGTATGTGTTGTTTTATTATATATTTTGTTCTGTTATGCACTTTGTCGTACTTTGTTTGGGTATGTTGCTGAATATAAAGAATTTTTTTTAAAAAAAAGAAATTCATCCACATCATGCCAAAAATAACCATTCAGGTTAGCATCCACAAAAGTTTATATAATGCTTAAAAAAAGGTAAAGGTTACCCTGCCAGTCATGACTGACTCTAGGATGCAGTGCTCATCTCTGTTTCGAAGCCGAAGAGCCAGCATTCGCCCAAGGATGCTTCTGTGGTCATGTGGCCAGCATGACTGGACACCAAAGGTGCACAGACGGTTACCTTTCCCACCAGAGTAGGCAGTACCTATTTATCTACTTTAATTTGCATGCTTTCGAACTGCTAGGTTGGAAGGAGCTGAGGCAGAACAACAGGTCCTCACCCTGCTGCACGGCAATGCCATGTATTGAACTCGGGCTGCCGACTTTCTAGCCAGCAAGCCAAGCTCTTAACCATTTGTGCCACCACACCTCTACATATAATGCTTAGCAAGTTCTAAATTTATAAAAAAGAAAAGCAAGACTACACACTTTCTATAATAAATTGCTCTTAATAAAATACATTGCAAATTACAGGTATACCTGTAGCGAACTAATCCCAACATATACCCAATGTAAAACTCAGAGACCTTAAAGAGCCTATACCATTAGCTCTGAACATTTGCTATGAGTAAGTGATTCAGTGTCTGCTTTTAGGGCTAGGAAAGTGGTATGTTTGGGAATTTTGATGGGGCAGAACCCATATAGTAACCTACTTGTAAGGTCTGCACACCTCTGGCTGTGTTTGCATAAGTGAATTTCCCACTACTCTTAGTGAAGTGATAGTTATTCAGTAATAAACAACAAAACTTGCAACTACTCTGATTAAAAAGGGAGCTATCATCTGTCAGGCCCAGCCTAAGAATGATCCATGAATAGTTCAGCCAAAGTTCATTTCCTTATACACAAAAAAGACAAAATCTTGCCAGTCTAAATTTATACTACTTTCACCCTAATGGATAAACCCTGGGAGATTCTAGGGAATGGCTATCCTAACACTTGGCCTCTGTCTCCATTCTAGCTCTGGGCTGTGTTGTCTCTTGTCTCCTCCCACCCTTTATGGAATGTGTTCCCTCCTTCCTGGGAAACTGCCATTTCACTGTAGTCCATCACACCACTTCCCCCTTTATAGGCACAATCATCACACCATCTTGGATGATACCGCAGCCATCTTTGTGGTTTTCTTTTTTTATACAACTGAAGTGGAGAAAATTGTGATGACTTTCTTGGGATTAGAGCTCCCATAATGAGAGTCCTTCCTTATTCTTTCTGCAGATTATTGGTCCAATGGTGAATGGGGAAGAGTGAAAGAAATGCAAAGAGGAGGAATGATTAATTTAACTTGGGCTTAGATGACACTGCTTGATAAGTTTAAAGAGAGTAAGGCAACAACTTATCTTAGGCCCTCCATAATTCAGAAATGACTGAGTTTGCACACAATCCTTAATCAGTGTTTGTATGATATATGGAATTCATATATTGGTCATTCAAGCTAAATTTTCTTAATACACAAAGTAAAATGTAGTTGGCAATCCAATGATTCAGTACTGTCCAAATCCAGCACTTGAGCCTACCAATAATATATGTGTCTTATAAATGTAACCAGTTGCTCATTTTCATTGTCAGGTCCAGTTATTAAGGAATAGGAATAAAGGCTATTAAAAAGAAATAAGCATTAGACAATCTTTTGCCATGTGTTTCTTTAGTGCTGTCTATCAGCCATTGCTGAGGGACCAGTGAGCAAGATATATTGACGGTATTTCCAACTACAGCACTTTTATGGCAGGCAGAACTGCTGTTTGCAATGTGCATCATGTTTGCTTGCTTGAATGAAGTTATTCAAGTTCAGTTGAGATGGAAAAGGTGGTAATGTACTTTCTCTTCTCAGTAAGTATATTCCTGATGGACTTAATTATCATTATTGGAAGAGATTGCAGGCTGCCACTTCACAGAGTGGCACGTCTCCAAGAATATGTAAGGCCATAGAAAAGATGAAAGGAAGCAATACAAGGAGAATGGAGAACAAATACTTCTCTGTGTAGATGCTTCAAGGCAAGTAGCTTCTCTCATTTTCAGTCCAAAGATAAGGTGAACTTATTCCATTTTCTCTCTTAATTGATCTTTTCAATAAAAGCTCAGAAGAAGTGCCAGAAAAGTACTATAGGGTTACAAACAGAAGTTGATGCTTGCTCTCCCTATAAAGCTCTATGGGGGGTAAAATAACTCATAGGACCATTGTACAAGAATCCAACCCAGTGTTTACTGTATATTCAAGTGATATATTGAGGTGGATGTATTTTTGCAGAATCTGTGTGTTTCACTTGTGATATGTCCCAGTAGCTTTGCTAAGTTGTAGCAATTACCTGTAGTAATTACCTGGGGTCTGTGCTCCCACCTTTGAGCATCAGATGATCATTTAGGCATGAAAGCTATTGTACAAGCAAAGAAATGAAACACAG
>JANHZU010007618.1:29754-39837 GCA_032468055.1 Acrochordus granulatus | reverse complement strand
AGAGAGAGAGAGAGAGAGAGAGATAGATAGATAGATAGATAGATAGATAGATAGATAGATAGATAAAAGAGGCTTGTTAAAGACCTAAAAAGAAGAAAAAAAATAAAACCCTACGAAAATATTTGAATAATTAAAGACTAAAACTGTAAGAAGTAAAAAGAAGGAATATAATATTGGTTTATAGTATCAAGGCTAAAACAAGATATTGTTACTTCTGATAATTTTTTATGGACTTTCTGCTGACATCAGGATTGAAAAAGGTATGTTTTATGGATTTATTGATAAATAAGAGATGGGATATGGGATAATGAGATTTGTTTGTAATTTTAGAGGGAGGTGAATCACTAAATTTGTTTATACTTGTGATGAAGGTTGGAAGTCACTTCTTCATACATTTCTCTTTATTCTTTTCTCTTCTTTTTTCTTTTTTCCTTGTACTTTTTTTCTTTCTATTAACTTTCTGTTAGTTTGTATTAGATTTTACTGTTACAGTGAAACTTTTTAATGAAAATTGTGATTTTGTATATACGTCCTTGTAAACTGTACCTATCATACTTGCCAATGAGGGTGAGTAAGGCCTTTTTTTGTAAACTGGATGACCCTTCTTGTTTTCTCCATCTCCTAATATTTTATATTAAATGCGAATTACTATTACATAAATGTATATAAGGCTGCTACTTCAATAGATTTATCAACTGCAACATATTTTATGTATTAAGGTTATAGTGTCAGTTGCTGATGTTTATTACAGGATTTGTGAACCTATAACTGGAAAAGTAGGTCAAACTACATTTTGTCTCCCTCCTTTTCCCATTATATAAAAAAATCCTTGAATAAGGCAGAAGATTTAAATATAGTGCAACTATTTACTTGACTCTCGGCCAAATAATCTTAATGATTATTTACAGTATTGTGATTTTTAAGTATAGGTTTAGAGTAAGTGCTCTCAAATCTTATGGTTTAGATTTATAAATTAGGCTGTTGTATTTAATATTAGTTTACACATTTTTGCCACTTTTTAGAAAACATTCTGCAAAATGATCTGAACAAAATTTATAAATATACCATTGGCAGTCTGAATCACTGGTAGTCTGCTAACATTTTTTTCTTTTTCTCTAGTTTCCTCATCACTAGAGAAATCTTCCGGCATTCACTACTCATGAGTACAAGCTATGTGAAGTGTGTCTTTATAAGATGCAAAAATCTACCTCTGTTAAAGCATTGAGGCATTTGATAGATATACCAAAGACAGTGTATGACTGAATTAATGTGAAGGGGGTTTAAGGGCACATGATTATACCTGTCTTGAGACACCTATCATTTAGAAGATTCCTATCTTCTGAGAGGAAGACTTATGTTATATAATTTCTTAATTGGGCAGTCCTCATTCCCTTGCCACCTCATAGGTCAGTGACTGCAATGTTCTTTACATGGGACTGACTTTGAAGACCACTCAGAAGCTGCAACTGGTCCAGAATGCAGTGATGTGAGCAGTGATGAGCCTGCCTCCTCATGCCCACATAACCCCCCTGCTTCACAAAGTACACTGGTTGTCACTATGTTTCTGGGTGTGATTTATGTGACTGGTTATGACTTGTGATATGGCATGGGGATTGGTAATTTGAGAAACTGCCTATCGCCAAGGGTTTCTGCCTGGCTGGTAAGAGCCAACAGAATAGGCATGCTCTGGGTCCTCTTGAGTAGAGTGTCATATTTTGGAACTCAGGAAACATGGCTTCTCTGTTGCAGCACCTGCCCTCTGGAATGAGATTTCCCCCGTGATTCAAACAGCTCCAACTCTGATGGCATTCTGGATGGTCTTAAAGATCTGGCTGTGCTCCAGGCTTTGGGATAGGGTGGATGGAACACCCCCTCCCCCTTGTTAGAAATAGTGATGTGTATGTGTTGATCTTAGTTATCCAGATTGCCATTTTGTTATTTCTGTTATTGTATGTTTAAATTTATTATATCTGTGTTCTGTTTTTAAACATTGTGAGCTGAACAGAGTTTGGTCCCAAATTGAATTAAATGAATTAATAAATGAACAAGATGCAAAGTTCCCATTCAGAAGGATACTTATATATGTTGGTTGGAAGGGATAACTGGGGACAGGTAATGTATTGTGACTGAACTATCCCATCTATTCTAGAATGTGCCTTTTGAATTTGATACTGTTCAATTTAAGAGAGTTCTTATTTCATTGTAATGTGGATAGAGTATCTTTTCCTTGGTTAAGGAAGACGCAGATCACCTTGTGTAGGCTGATTGGTTACTCCTCTGGTAATATCAGAAGTTTGTGGGCTGGGGTAGACTTATATTTCTCTCCAACAAGAGAAATATAAGTCTACCCTAAACTCAGCATCTACCTGAACAACTGAGCAGGAATGTACTGTTCGTCTCTTTAGGAATGTACTGCTTGTCTCTTTAGCTTGAGAGAAGGGCTAGAAAATGTGGTTTGCATGCTTCACCATACCCTGGTCAGTTATTGCAGCTGGCGAGGATCCCACTTTGGCAGTCGAACAAGTATGGAAAAATGTAAGGTGATACTGTTTATAATTAGTACTTGGAATGTGTGCTCATCATTGGACAGTCCTACAGCAGATAGACCAAAGAAAGGAACAGCCTTGATTGCTAGAGATCATGCACACACCCAAGCAGCTCCTTTTTGGGTAACTCTGTGCTGGAAAACGCTCACATGGAGGGCAGAAGAAATGTTATAAAGCCTCCCTAAAGTTGTTTGATATAAACACAACCATCTAGGAAATGTTGGTACAAAACCACCCTACCTGGCCTGGCCTCATCTAAAAGGACTGTCAAGCTTATAAAGCAAGATACTCTGCTGAAGCACAATATAAATGTGACTTGCATAGGATGAGAGCTAATAGTGCAGAAAATAAAATGCCTACACATTCTTGTCCAACATGCACAAGAATATTCTGTGCCTGAATTGATCTGATTAGTCATCTTTAGTCACACCTTATCTAATTTCAACATGATAATAATAATTACTTTAAAAATATGGTGCCAAGGTCTTCATCAATGACGATGGACAAACACACATTGCATGGCAGATGTCTTTTGAAACTTCTCTCTCAGGACTTTATTCCTGTGCACTGAATGTAGTACAGAAATGTTCTGCCAATGTCCAGGCCTTTATGGTTTGGGGAATGGGAAAATCAGAGTCTTTCAAACTAATTTATATTTTTTTTTCCTACTCTATCTCCAAAGTAACCTGAGACCTAATTTGGAAGAGAGATGTATTTATGTTATAAATACTGAAATATGCCCAGGCAGTATATTGTAAAAACAATTATGTAATTCAGGAGTGGTGGTGGTGGTGGTGGTGGTGGTGATCCAAATGTCGGAAGAAAAACAACCATTAAAAGACAATTAAACATGTAGTCCCTGCCATCCACTCTAACACAAAGCTTGGGGAAAAGTCAGATTTCCACAGGCAAGGTGGAAGCCAGACATTCCCAGGTGGAAGTAGAAGGCAGGTGCTGTGGCATGCTTCCTAGGTTCTGAAACAGAACTGAACAGTGTTTAAAAATACCCTAAGCAATATATGACAAGTGAATGGAGAAGGACTTCACAATTCCCTCAGACTTCTGTGCATCCCCCTTTCCTTGTAGGGCCTGATACTTTTAGTTGGGTTACTCTGAGTCCCATCCATGCAAAATGTTGAGTAAAGTCCTGGAACAAATCCTAACAGATGACCGAACTCACCAGGATAGCCATCCATAAGAAATGGCCTCTTCCCTATCCCTTCCCACCTTAGGGACAGTGATTAGTGGATGATTTCCTGCCCATTGGTAATGTTTAGGTAGGGAAAGGGAAATAATCCACCCATATTTTCCTTCCTTTCTAATCCACCTTTCACTACCCACTTGTGGTGCCTGGAGGCTGTGAGAGTCTGGATGGGGAACAACAGGCTACAACCGAACACTGATAAGACCAAATTACTGTGGGTGTGGGGGACTTAGGGATCTGGGGGCTTGACATCTTTAGTTCCGGATGGGGTAGCACTGTTCCAGACAGACCCAGTGCACAACTCGGGGGTCTCCTGGACTCATGATTCATGCTTGATAAACAGATGGCAGTCATGGCTGGAAGAGCCTTTGTGCAACTTTGTGTTGTGCGCCACTTGTGCCCATACGTGGATCAGGGGACCTTGCACTCAGTCACTCAGGTCCGAGACATCTCTCATCTGGATTATTGCAACATGCTCTACATTGGGCTTCCCTTGAAGAGCATCCAGAGACTATAGCTGGTGCACAGATAGTCTTGGGAGTCCTAAAGGTGACCCATGTGACATCACTGTTCTGGAAGCCGCACTGATTGCCGGTCTGTTTCCAGGTACAATTCAAGGTGTTGATCCAAGTTATTTGAGAAGCTGTCTGGCCCCAATGGGTTTGGCCCACCCCACTCATGCCGGCAGTCAGGGCTCACTGTGGATCCTGTCAGCCAGCTGCTGGGATCCAGGTGAACGGACTTTTCTGCCATGGCACCCACCCTGTGGAACAACCTACCACCTGAGCTGAGATCAGCTCACAGCCTTTTGGCCTTTTCACAAAGGAGTGAAAACCTGGCTCTATAGTTGGCAACTCTATAGTTGCCACACTAGGCAACAGTGTGGCTTCCTGGAGGTGGCTTCTAGACTGAAGATCCCACCTCCATTTCAGCTCTCCACCATCTTATCTCCTTTATCTCCCTTATTTATTATGCTATCACCTTTTGTCAGTTGTGTTGATTTTATAATGTTTTTACTGTTTTTATTATAAGCCGCCCTGCGTCACTGAAAAGTGAGTTGGGCCAACTATACATTTTATATAAATAAATAAGCATGCCATAGTATAAATAAAGACCGAAGCATTTTATAGCAGCATGCCTATGGCAGGACAGGGATTGGCAACAGAAGTTACACAGTACAGACTTCTGCTGGTGCAAGAACAATCAGATACTGTAGTTTAAATGAACTCCAATTTTAGAACTGATTTGTGACAATACAGGGAAGAGGGAGAATGACCTGTTCAAAGAAAAGGTTTATTTTAAAAAATCATGTGAAATGCCGTATTCATTCCTCATCTCCTTGTCTCACATTAAAAACACTGTTTTGTTAATCTGGCATTCCAATTTTAGACATGCATATGAAATGTATAAACAGTTAAGGATTGCAAGCTTGGATTGTGTTCTTCCTGTATAGTGCATTATCAGAGCAGCTTTGCAAAGCGTACCACCAAGCAGGTGCATTAATATCTCATCTTCTGCATTATGCATGTCCATGGTTGATGTCTGAAGAGAAATTTGTACATGAAAAATATGCTAGCATTAGATGTGTAAACACAATGAGCATCTTGTTCTTCTCCCCATCTCCCACCCGCATTCTGTTTTCAGTCCTCAGCTTATGACCAGTCTCTTAGTCTGTCGAAGTTACTAGAGCTTCTTATGACCCAGATTCAAAGTTCCAATGGCTGCCCCCTGCCCAGCAATCACATTGTTGCATTTTGGGTGCTCATCAACAAATCATTCATTTATGCGCGTTTACAGCATCCAATGATCACATGACTGAGATTTAGAACATTTTTTGCTGGATATCTCTATATGTTTTCTTTTTTGAACTTCTTTTTAGTACACAAAAAGACTCCCAAAACCTGAACTTTATCTTAGATCTAACCAAAGCCTATATAATTAAATGCATTTAGGAGCTTTATATTTCACAAAAACAAAAAAATTTATAAGTACAGCAATTAATCTTGATCACATAGAATATGTAATAATTTTAGTTATTTTATCAACAGACCAGTAATGAAGACAGGCTTCATATTTATATAATTATGTCTGTCTGATGATTGAACATGCTAGGAGGAAACTTCCTATCTGGGCTTGTGAAATGATTCAGAATGGAAACCTCAGTTACGTGCTTTGAGGTAGGAGTTGGTTTAGAACAAGCTGACTGACAATGCTGGCTGAGGAATTCTGGGAGTTGGAGTCCACACATCTTGAGGTCGGGCACACAATCCAAGATTGAACACACCTGACTTAGACTTCTTGCCACAGTCAAGCATCAGATCCCTTTTTCTACCTTCTCTGCTGTATTCTCAGAAAGTACCAAGAGGGTGTGCGGTTGTGAACTGGGGAGCTGATAAGAACACTAATTTGCTGGAGGCCTGAATGTTGGATTCTCCATGCAAGCCAACATTTATGAAAGTACCATATAGGAACATAGAGTTTAAAATTTTCATAAGCCATTGTTTCTATTTCTCTTCAGTGGGTTTGTATAATTGGGATATAATACAAGTTGGGATAAGCAACATGTTTTTCCTAACCGTAGAATGACACATCATCACCTGGTTGAAAAGCATTAGTGCCAGAATTGTTGAAATGATTCATCTATAAAAATAACATATTTTGCCTAGTAGGTACTGAATAAAGTATGAAATATTTGATGCCTTTAACCTTTGTTTTGATAGGTATGCATATGTTATGGTATATTTACTGCCCATTTTTAATAAAAGTACTTTAAATAATCTACAAACATTTCAAGAAAAAACTCTTAAATAAATTAGAATAAACACAATATACCCTTTTTTAAACATTTAAATGTCCAATTTAAATGTCCAGAGCACTCAGATACATATTTATACTATTTATAGGAGAATGGTGATAATCTTATTTCCTTAAATGTCACAAAACTCTACTGCCCACATATAAATGCCATCCACAGTAATTGCCATTGATTCTGCATTATTGATTTAGCTCTACCTGTTTAACTGTTTAGTTCTTATGGTCATTGCCTTTTTTACAGTAGGATTTATATCATCTAAATATATATTTGTATATATCATATAAATATTTATATACTTATATGGGACATGGTGGTGCAAGTGGTTAAGATGCTGGGCTTGTCGGGTGGAAGATCAGCAGCCCGAGTTTGTGACCCAAGTTCCGCCGCAAAATGGGATGATTATTACTTGCTCCAGTTCCTGCCAACCTAGCAGTTCAAAAGCATGTAAAAATGCAAGTAGATAAATAGGTACCACTTCAGCGGGAAGGTAACAGCATCCATCCACCTTGCTGTATAGTCATGCCACATGATCACAGAAGTGTCTTCAGACAAATGCTGGCTCTTCAGCTAGGAAACAGAGATGAGGACCATCCCTAGAGTCAGAAACCTTTACCTTTTATTTATATCACATAATTTTATATTGCACAAAATTATGGTTCCTATAGTTTTAATATTACTTACACATAATTTTACATATAAATTTTAGTGATACAGTAATTTTATATCTTTGTGTTAGCAATTCTGATTTTTAACAATTTTTCCAGAGTTTTTATGTACAGTGGAACCTCAGATTGTGAACACCTTGGTGCATGAGGTTTTCGCAAGACGAGCAAACATTTTTAATAAAATTTATTTTGGTTGATGAGTGGCAACTTGCAAGACGAGCACCGTGTGATGAGCTCATGCAGGAAATCTCACAACGGAGCCAACAGTTCTCCTCTGCATAAACAGTAATTAAGTGAAAGGCGTTCAAGAGAAGGAACTGCTGAGACTCAGGCTCCGGATTCTCCTTCCAGGCAGTCTACCTCCCCTCCTCTCCTCCCTCTTGTCTCCCTCACACCAGCCGGGACCATCCTCAAAGCGTGCACACGCACACACGCACATAAAAACACACAAACACACAGCTCGTCACCCGGCACCATCCAGACCATCCCCTGCTGCCCATCTCTTCTCCCCTCATAGCATGGAGGCAGGTTAAGACAAGAAACATTTCTAAACCACCCAGAAAAGACCCTTGGAAAGACATTGCTGAGGGAAAAGGGAAAAGGCCGTTTTGCCTCAAGCGGCAGCAGCAGCAGATCCTCCGAGCCAGCAGGGGGTGCCAGACAGCAGCCAGTTTAGCAGCAGCAGATCCATAAGTGCTGGTTAGTTTGTTCTATTTCTGCTTTATATTGTGTGTTAATCATTGTTACTTGTTTCAGATGTTAGGGACAATTATTTCTACCTCAAATTCCATTGAAAATTTTTTTGTGAATATTTTTGGGGGCATGGAACAGATCGTCCAATTTTCCATTGTTTCCTATGGGAAACCTCGTTTCACTTTAAGAGCATTTTGGAGTAAGAACATTCTCCTGGAATGGATCAGGCTTGTAATTTGAGGTTCCACTGTACCATTAATCCCTGTCCCCCCAGCTGACAGCATTCATATCTGGAGGCTTCCACCACTGATTCTGTACCACCTTTGAACTCAGGCAGGTCCAGCTCCCCTCGCTGCTGGCCAGCTTCCCAATTAAGTGTTCATTTACTTGCATTTTTTTTACTTGCTTTCAAACTGCTGGGTGGGTAGGAGTTGGAGGCAAGTGACGAGAGCTCAGCCCATTACGTGGTGCGGTTGCTCGAACCGCTGGAATGTCGACCATTTCTGGTCAACACAGCCAGCATTATTGAGGAATAATGCTGGGAGAAACATAGAAGTTGAAGACGTCACGTTATGTTTTCCTAATCAACCTTCAGAAAAAGAATGTAGTACAAAATTAGTTTTGTATCTTTTTGGATATAATCTAATGCTGAACTTGTTATCATCAAACAGGAAAGTTTGTTGGTCTGAGATCAGTGTCAATCTGCAGCAATAGATCCCTGGATCTTGACTTTGTCCTGAGTAGGACTTCATAAAGCAACTGGGGTGGTCGTGGAACTATCTGTAGAGGCCCAAGTGATAGCAAGAGCCATTTTACCATTTTTTAAATTATCAGCTATATTGATAGTACACTATACTATACTGTACCAGTAATAAAACTTATGCAGAGATGGGTATGCACTATAGGGTACAAGATTCCTAGGCTCTCATATACCAAGACTAGGGTCCTTGGGAGAAAACTATAGGAGTAACTTGTGACTTTCCGTGCCTACTTCCCCACTGACTTTGCTTGTGAGAAGCCCACAGGAAAAATCTGAAATGGCAATCACATGATTGTGGGAAGTGCAACAACTGTTGTATGTATGAGGCAGCTGCCAAGCATCCAGATTGTGATCATGGGACTGCTGGGACAGCAAGAATGTTGAGGACTGATTGTATGTACCATTTGCTCGGTGTCATAACTTGGTATGGTAATTGACTGAGTGGTCATTAACCAAGGACAGTCTGTAGTAAATTTGTGCATATTTCCTAACAAAAGGGCATTCCAGATGTATAGTTCCTGGTAATTCCAAGTTTCAAGGCTTTTCAGTAGGTAATAAAAGGTGCCTCTTAAACTTTGGGGAATGTTTTTGTTAGATATTTTGGTACAAAATCTAGGACTAATTCCCAAAATTGAGTTCCAAAGTAGCCAACATAGCCAGGACAAGATAAGAACAACTAGAATTAACCATCCAGTAAACTTTCTGCTGTTATGTTCTATATCACAACATGATGTATTCATTTCATGTTACGTTCTTTCTACTTCTGTTTCCTCTGAGGATATTTATTTATTTATAGGATATTTATTTATCTATCCCGCCTTTTATTATTTTTGACAAACAACTCAAGGCGGTGAACATATCTAACACACTTTGCTCCTTCTGTTTTCCCCACAATAGCAACCCTGTGAGGTGAGTTGGTCTGAGAGAGAGTGGCTGGCCTGGGGTCACCCAGCTACTTTTTTCTAGGGCTGCAGGCAAGCTGAGCATATCATGTCCCCTTGCACTAAATGTGGGAACTGGGATTCAGAGGCACCAGTACAAAGAGGTTGGCTTGTTGGTTTGTTGCCTTGACTGATGGCCCCTGAGAAGTATGAAATTAGAAACAAGCGGCCATTTGTCCCATGGTTCTCTAAGAACTGGAACAGTAAGGGACATTAAAAGGTCCTTGCATCAATATATGTTCTTTCATTTGTTTTCTTCCTTCTGGCCCCCATTCTCTCTTTGCCATCAATATCTTTTTGCTCAGTGATTGCAGATGTGATAGGTCAGTCTTAGTCTCATGTAACTTGTCTGTGAAGACCTCACTCATCCAGGGTAATTGCATTGCAACAAAATTTAAAAAACAGGCATCTGGACTGGATTTTTCTCAAGTCGAAGACGTTTCGCCTTTAATCCAAAAG
>JANHZU010007618.1:3270-14119 GCA_032468055.1 Acrochordus granulatus | reverse complement strand
CACATAATGCGCAGGGAGGACTCATTGGAAAAGACTGTGATGCTGGGAAGGATTGAAGGGAAGAGGAGAAGGGGACAACAGAGATGAGGTGGATAGATAGCATCGTCAGTGTGATGGGCGTGGGCTTGGGAAGACGCCAGGAGGCAGTGCAAGACAGGGGGGCCTGGCGTAATGTCCATGGGGTCGCGAAAAGTCGGATACGACTGCGCGACTGAACAACAAATCATCAGCCTTTTACCTAAACAGGAGCTGTTTTCCAAAATGATCTGCCTTGACAAACCTCATTCTCCAGGGAATCTCAAAGAGCATTTTGGACATGTTGTGGTGCAGATAGCTCTTCTTTGTCCCATTAGAATTTTCAAACATTTTTCAAAATGTCATACAAGTAATGTTTGACTTATGACCATAATGGAGCCTGCCCACCATGTTCATAAATCATGATGTTTGTAAAACGGTTCACCCACATGACCAATCCAATTTTTTTGTGGAGAACACCATCGTTGTTAAGCAAACCAATGGTTTGCTATGGGCTGGTTTTATCAAAACCAGAAGTAAATGCCAGTTTTCGGCAAAACAGTTGTAACATGTAGTGACATGACCATGGGATGTTGCAAATAGCCATAAATAAATTCTCAGGAGGGGTGGCTGGGTCATAAATACACACAGGATGATCTATTGTAACTTCGAATAGTCTCTAAGCGGCTGGTCAGAAGTTGAGGGCTACATAAGTTGAGAACATACCAAATGGGCTATATATCTTAACATGGATCTTGATAATTTTAGAATATTTTACAGGCTGAAAGTGGCTATATTAGATGCTCCCTTTAGATGAATTTGTCCTGCAACTTAAAAAGGATTAAGGAAATGGGGAGAAGTGAGGAGGGGCACAGTTTTACTTCCAAATATGCTGTTAATTTTCATAGGGAAGATATCAGACTGGTAGACTTGGCTTTGGACTATGTATTCATTGCACAAAGATAATGCTATACTTTTAGGCAAGGTGGGGTGATTATCTCAAGGGGCAATGATTAAAGATAGCCAATATTTCATATTAAATCCATTACAGTACTATATTTTTATTATAATATGGAGAAAGCTTAGACTTTCTGTTTCAGATAGCAAAATGCCCTCAACTGCCTCCATTAATCTTACTCATTTAAGTTATAAAATTCCTGTCTCATAGGATTTGGAGCAAAAGAAGAATGTTCACACTAACAGTGAAAATATATTTTCGCCAACTGTATTTAAAGCCTTCCATTGAGGCAATCGGCCAAGAGGATTCCAGACTCTAAAACAATACAGGATACTTATGTCAAAGTTTATTAATTTTTTTAAAATGTATTTTCAACAGAAGTAACATAATTTTATGATTGACAAAATTGAAATAAAATTTATTTAAGTTTAAATAATATGCAAAATGTCCCTCAGTAATACATTACCTTCACCATTACCTATCTGGTTGTGGGGCTTGTGTGCTCTGAGGAAGATGAGAGCTTATATAAAGTAACCCTAACTTATATGAAAAGTACATATTGTAAAATTCCAGGCTCAATGAATCACAAGCTGGAATTAAGATTGCTGAGATAAGTATCAACAACCTCAGATGTCCAGACACCACCACTCTAATGGCAGAAAGTGAAGAGGAACTAAAGAGCCTCTTGATGGGGGTGAAAGAGGAGAATGCAAAAGCTGGCTTGAAACTCAACATTAAAAAACTAAGATCATGGCAACTGACTGGTCTTATCACTTCCTGGCGAGTAGAAGGGGAAGAAATGGAAGCAGTGGCAGATCTCACCTTCTTGGGCTCCAAAATCACTGTAGATGGTAACTGCAGCCATGAAATCAAAAGACACCTGCTCCTTGGGAGGAAAGCTATGGCAAACCTAGACAACATATTAAGAAGCAGAGACATCACCTTGTCAACAAACGTCCACATAGTCAAAGCTATGGTTTTCCCAGTAGTAATGTATGGCTGTGAGAGCTGGACCATAAGGAAGGCTGAGCACTGAAGAACTGATGCCTTTGAATTGTGGTGCTGTAGAAGACTACTGAGGGTCCCTTGGACGGCAGGGAGATCAAACCAGTCAATTCTACAGGAAATCAATGCTGATTGCTCATTGGAGGGACAGATATTGAAGATGAAGCTCAAATACTTTGGCCATATAATGCGCAGAGAGGACTCATTAGAAAAGACTGTGATGCTGGGAAAAATTGAAGGGAAAAGGAGAAGGGGACATCAGAAGATGAGATTTGTAGATAGCTTAGCCGGCATGATGGTCTGGGCCAGGGAAGACTTCGGGAGTCAGTGCAGGACAGGGAGGCCTGGAGTACTGGAGTCAATGGGGTCACGAAGAGTTGGACACGACTGCGCAACTGAACAACAACATAGGCTATTATTACCTGTAAGCTTATTATTATAAATAGTAAATTCAAAGTAGTAGAATTAGTCTTTTACAATACCAAAAAAAA
Organism: Acrochordus granulatus; assembly: GCA_032468055.1. Lineage (NCBI taxonomy): Eukaryota > Metazoa > Chordata > Lepidosauria > Squamata > Acrochordidae > Acrochordus > Acrochordus granulatus. Next base: position 11,650 of record JANHZU010007618.1, on the reverse strand, counting down.
TCACTCAACATATATTTACATGTAACTGAAAATAGTTAAATTTGGTGGAGTGAAATCAAATCACAAGCATTGACAATACAACCCTGCTTGTTTCAGAAGTGAAAACAGTGTAATTCCATCAAGTCTTTGGCCCTACATAAACATGAGCACCATCTGAATAATAATAATAGGAATACAATTTATCTATCTTGTTTTTTTTCATTTGGTATTCTTTATTGTTTTGTACGTTACCCAGAGTCTCTTAGGATTTGGGTAGGTTTGAAATTTGCTTATCACATAAATACATTTTAAAAAACAACTTAAATGAAGACAAAATGCAATGTAGGCTGCAGTGCTTTCATGAATACAACTCAGTATTTAGCTGCATGGAACATATATTCTTATGAACAACAACAGAAACAAGAAATGGAAAACTAATGTGATGGATTACAATGAACCAGCAGTTTCCCAGGAACGAGGGAGCACATGCCAGAAAGCAGGGCCAGACAAGAGGTAGCACAGTCCTGAGCTGGATAGGAGACAGAGGAAGAGAATGATAGCCACACCCTAGAATCTCCCAGGGTATATCTATTAGAGTGAGTGGAGTAAGGCTTAGTCTAACAAGGTTATGGCTAAAGAGAATAAAGAACTGAACTCTATCTGAATTTCTCTTCATTGTCCTTTGGCTTAGTCTGACAATTAATTTCTTATAGGAGATAATCCATTTCCTAACCTGAGTTACAGTCCCTTATAGTGTTTCTCAACCTCAGCAATATTAAATTGAATTAATTTAAGTCTCTCTCTGTGTGGGAGATGGGCAGTTCAAAAATGTGAAAAATATAATAAAATATTTCCCCAGTATACTGGCTGGCTGGGGAATTCTGGGAGCTGACCCCCACACAACCTAAAGTTGCTGAGTTTGAGAAACTGTCCTAACCCATTTGGAAAGCTCCAGATTGGGGAAAGCTGCTCTGGCCATCAACATCTCCTAGCAGAGCCTTTGTCAACAGGGCCTTTGACAACAGTCCAAGGTGGGAAGAAAGCTGAAATAGGAAATTAGCTTGGAATCATTACATAAATATAAAAGGGCAAGATCTGACCCCATTCCCAAACTTATCTAGTATTTCCCAGGCTGGAGCTAGTCTGAGGAAATTCTTGTAGAATAGGCATATTGCAATGAAGTAATTATTATTGAACTCTACATGTCTAAGTCCAGTTGTGTGAACCTGACAACCTTCCAGAGAAGACCTACATTTGTTCCTGTCCTTCTGACATCTGAAGAAAAGGGATACATTCCATTCCAGGACTCAGTGTTCTGATATAGCCCAAAAACATTACTTTCCACCCAAGAACCACTTGGCTTGTATTCTCTTTGGGTAGCTACTTAAAATAGGACTACACATGTTAACATTTTATGCTGAAAAGAAAAAGAGAACAACTATTTCAATTTCTGTCAACACTAATTAACACATGATTTACAGCCACCTGGCAGCTTTTGTCAGAAAATGTTATAAATATACCCACATTTTCTTTTTTTAAAAAATTAAAGACTATAAAGGCAAATAGAAGTAGGAAGGAAGATGTGACTTGGTATTCTATTTCTTGCTGTTTGTGTGCAACACAATTTATATTTGTTTATTTTTCTGTGCTTTCAGAGAGAGGTGTGCTGCAGGCAGGATTTATTTGTGAAAAGTTTCAGGATGCTTGAAATAAGAAGTATACCCATCCTATCCTTTTTGTGTATCAGATATATAATTGACTTAATTGTGCATAACACCTTCTTTAAGGCATAGCTCTAACTCGACTGTGCATCATTCCTTAAAAGTAAAAGTAGAAATCTAGCATAATTGCCTACTCTTCTTTTAAAAGATGGTATCTTGTTAATTGTGTATTGTTCTCCTTCTGCCAATTTGAATAATTATTATGCATCATATGCACAATTATTAACTGCACAACAGCTTGTTCAATGAATCACCACTTTTCTTAGGAGCTGGGATTCCAAGAGTTTGAGATTCCATTATTATTACTCTGTTTCATGAACAGTTTTTGCTACAGATTTTACCTTTAGAATAGGGCTGGAAAAGTCTGGTTGGCCACTTGATGGCAGGAAGGAGATATAGACATTTCAAAGAATTTACTGGCCATCTAGAAGGCATCTGCGGTTTTGCAGCCCATGTCTGCACACATATACTAAGAACTAACATCTTTTAATAGAGTTAGCTTGGTCTAGTACCAGGCGAGAAAACAGAAGACTGGGTTCTAGTCCCAGCTTGGGCCAGTCACTCTCTCTCTCAGCTGGACCCATCTCAACAGGGAAAATTGTTGTTGTAGGGAAAATAGGAGGCAGGAGGATTAGGCATGTTCACTGCCTTGAATTATTTTTAAAAATAATAAAGATTGGATAAAAATAAAATATAAGAACATAATACAATAAATATATCAATAACGGGCTCTGAGAATAACCTTGAAGAAGAGCTGCAGTAAAGGTAACGGGCACACGAGAAAAATCTCAGCCCTGAGCAAGACTGGAATTTGAGAAGGTGCCTCAGATTTGGTCTCCCCTAGCCCACCTTCAGAGTTGGTTTTTGTAACCCTCTAAGACTTGAGTGTTTGGTGTTCGAGGCTGGTCTGAAGAACGGCCACATCAACAGAATATCGTCTCTCAAGAATTAAGCACTGACACGTAGAGGAATGGCAACAGTGTGCTTGTATATTCCAGAAACAGGTGAACGTTTGGGATACTTATATGTTAAGGTATCATGTCACCATCATCCTCTCATGTGCTTTCATTTTTTAAAAAAAAGATATTTATTTTTCACATTTCTAAACCACCCATCTCCCTCTCAGAGGGATCCTAGGCAATGTACAATAACATTAAAATATTATTATATTTATTATATATTATTTATTGAATCCTACCTTTATTATTTTATAAGCAACTCAAGGCAGCTAACTTATTTAACACATCTTTCTCCTCCTATTTTCCCTACAACAAAAACAATGACCCTGTGAGGTGATTGAGCTGGACTGGCCCCAGGTCACCCAGGCGGCTTTCGTGCCTAAGGCAAAACTAGAACTCACAACTCCTAGTTTCTAGTCGGTTCCATAGACTAAACTGGCTCTATATAATATATATCTGTATAATATAAAAGCTCTTATATATCTATATAATATAAAAGCTCTAACAAGTAAAAAAATAAAATAAAAATGTTTAGGAAAGTTGTAAAAGAAAGCAAGAACAATTCAAATGGATTAAAAGGCGATCAAAAAGGCGATTAAAATGTGTTCCATTGTTTAGTGCTTCATAAATTTCAGCACATTTCTTCATTTCTGGGAGCCTGATAATGGACAGGATGACGGTTTTGGGTGAAAATGATGTTCCCTCAGTTTAGAAAGATTGTTGTATGCAATACTGATTTATTTAATCCTCCCCCCCCCTGTTAACTGAGCTCGAAGGGAGTAGACAGGATTTCAGGATTATAGTCTTGCTTTATAAACAGAATTAAAAGGACTACATTTCCAAGAGGTCTGTCCCTTAGTTTACCGTGCCCTCTGCAAGTCTCTCTTGTGTTTTGTTCTCACATTGTGTGCAGTTGGTTGTCATGGAGGCTGCCGTACCAAAGAGGTTGCCTAGATCTTTCTGTATGATGATCGTGCATTATTCTTTCAGTGAAAAACCCAGTTGATGCAAACAGACCATTTTAGGTTTATTTTTTAAGCCCGCTGACCAGGGTGCCTACGACGTCCTTATTGGGGGCTAACCAATTCTCGCTCTTTGGATAAATGAATAAAACTTGACCACGACACAGTGCAAGGAAGCCCGAAAGAGATGTAAGAAACACTTTTGAACATTGCACATAAGGTGCTCGTTTTCAATTCATGGGGAGGAATTTGTGGACAGAAACCCTGAAATCACCCGAAATCAGCACATTTCCTAGCATTTCCAAGTAAGGCTGGGGAAATCCCTTGTCAAAAAGAGGACAGGGAAGGACAAGAGGAAGAGCTGAGGAGGGTCAGAGTAGAGGTAACTCCATGAACCGACCCTTGGATTTGATACGAAACAGCTTCCTTAGTTTTTTAGGGAGGGTTATTAATTGTTATACCTGCCTGCTGCTAGAAGAATTCTTTGATTCTGATGACTTGCCTTCACGGAATTCTGAAAAGCTTTTTGGACATGAAACCCTCATACGGCGGTCCGTCTCAGAGTATAAGCTGCTGCTGCTCATTTTCCTCTCCTGTTTTTATGCTGTACTTATTGTAAACGGGAGAAAAGTACCCATGTTTTTCTGGCAGGGTTCCTTAAACATTCTATTGGTCCTCTCTTTTGATCTGAGAAAAATATAAGTGCTTTGTAAATGTTTATTCTTACTTTTATTTCAAGAACTTTGCTTGAAGTCAGGGAAGTGTGACCTCTTCTCCCTATTCCTATTTAGATCACTTAAAATTAAGTCTCTAAAACCTCTGTATTGCTATTAAGTGGTCAGCTTTCTTGAATTGTAATATTTAGTGAGAATATTTATGAACAACTAAGTGGTGTACGTAGAAGATCGCTGTGCCAAATATACAACCATTTCTGCTGAAAATAAGATCCAGTCTAGTGCACACCTGTTGGAAAACTGGTTTTGTTCATTTCTATAGCACACACAATATGCCCTGCTAAATGATTGTTGAGGACTCTGCGAATCTTTGTATTGTTCAACAATTCTCTGAAGGACAAAACTGGACAATTAGATATACAATTATTAGACTTGTAATTCATGCACTCTGGAAGAATGGAAGATATTTGATGCAGTTAGGAAATTCCCATTGGTAGATAGGAAGAAAGCTGTTTCTTTCTTCCCTTCAACAACACATTACCTGCGCACTTACTAACTACAGTTTAGGCCTGTCAACTCAGACAGAATAGTTTTAGGTTTTTTTGCACCCAGAAAAAAGACTTAATTCTATGAATCATGGTTAACTAGGGATATGCATAGGGCACAGGCTGCCAAAATCTACTTTGGGAAGATGGGTGGAATCTTCTGTAGCAGACTGATAAAGTCACAAACAAGTGGAAAACCAAAGAAAGATCAGCAAGTATTTCCTCCTTTCTGCCTTTTTATCTTTTAAATAAAATACTCCTGGTGCTAGGAGATAAGTCCATGTGCTGTCTTGTGGTTAAAATTAAAATGTTTATGCACTATGCTTCATATATATTAACCCACACACCTTGATAAACCAAAGACAAGCCACATTTTATTTCAGCATGAGTATGAAACAAACACATATCCTGCTCTATTCTGGAATTAAATTTTGTGGAGTTGTTGGTCAAAAGGATTACATTCAGAGTAAAATAAGCATTAAGTTCAACAGATACCATAACTGTAGAGAATTATTAAGCTTCAGAATCCTCCAAAATCCCACTTCTAAAGAGGAAACGGAACAGATGAATTTTTATTTGTACAAATGACAAAAGATATATTGGCTGTTTCTGTCATCATGCATGATAGGAAATTACTGAAATTAATTTATACTACTTCAGAACAATATTTTTTCTGAATGGCAGTTTGCTAATAACATTTATAAACTTGGCTAAATGAGGATTCTTCCTCTTCTAATTTGAACATTTAGTATTTCTAAAATTAGAGTTTATATGGGAAATGCTATGCAAACAAAGCATTTCTGCATTGCTAAAAATAAAAAAGGGTCATTTGAACTGTTCTAGTTCAGAGCCAATATCCCTTGTTAATAAAGACTTGCCACATCACTGTTAAGCAGTCTCTTTCTGTGTAGAAAATTTAGGGATGGACCAAGTTTTGTTTTGTTTAGATCAAGTATATTTTAGGGAAGGCTATTTCCTGACAATCAATTTAAAAACAAAGCACTAAATGATTAAATCCATTCAAAGCCTCATTATGTAAAACTTCCTCTTTGTGATAGCTTAAACTAATGCTGAAAAACATTTGATTGCACTGAGCAAAGATTCTCTCTTCCAAACCCTAAATAAATTTTATCTGAAAATGTTTGTATTCAATACAACAGGAAAAGGAAACAAAATAAAAATGGAGATTTAAAGGATACTTTAGTACAAGTTCAGTTAGACATTTTCCAGGTTAATTCAAAGCCTAAAATCAAGTTGGGCCATGTCACTCTCCTGTATTCATGGATCACCAACTTTCAATCTTTTTCCTCTTTCTGGGCTAGTGTTTCTATTTTTAAATCCTTCAAAAAAGGCAAACAAACAGCAGGAGAAACTTTTCCAACAGTGTGGGAAGAAGGCACCAGTTTTGGCTTTCATAGCATCATGGAGTTGTTAAGGTATGTTAGAAAAACATGGGTACTTTTCTCCAACTTCCAAGGTTTGCTGACTTGTGAATGAAACTTGTGAAAGTACAATAAAAAGGCCAATTTTCAGAATATGCTCCTAACTAGATTTGACTTTGATCTAAAACCTCCAGAATTCCTAGCCGGGGTAGCTATTGGGTAAACTGACCATCTCAGAACTATTAGGGAGAAATTGTCTTCACCCTCTTTCTCCCACACAAACTTCTAAACTGCATTGTCTCTTGCTCCTCTGGAATGCTCCCTCTCTTTTGGGAATCCAGACAACATTCTAACACATTGCACTGCACAATGCTAGCGTTCACCATGGTGGGAATGTTTATGCATCATGACTCAGCTGCTGGCCTGTCACTGTGTTGTTGTTGTTGTAAGTATTGTAAACATGGTGGACCGTGAAGTTAGAAGTGATTGCTTGGTAACTGCTGCTATTTTGCTTTTGAATCTATTAATTAATTCTTGAATACAATGACAAACACTAAGTTATAATGTCTTCTGAATGCTAATTCATTTTCACCTTTTCCTTCAAAATTTGCTATACCATTTTCATTATCTACTGTTATTTTGTGTGTGTAAGTTTACAAAAATATTTTATGGTCAATAGACTCAGATCTTACTTGTCTGATTCAAAAATGTGCTGGAAACAACACAACAAAGAACTTTCATTGATGCTTCTATTATCACTGTGATAGACATTGATGCTTCTATTATCACTGTGTTATACATGCATATTTAAAATATCTTAGTACTTCAGTAGAAATAAATAACTAATTGTCTGCTTGTGTAACCCAATAGTTGCTGTTTCCGGATGATCAAATTTTTCAAAAGGCAAAATATACTGATTAATTTGTGTCTGGATTTAATGTCTTCTTTGCCTGAAAATAGATCCATAACTGAATGTAAGTATCCAGTCCATTGTGAACTAATAGGTCTTTGAAAAAATTGCCTTTATCCGTCTGAGAAACTTGCACCTTCTTAAAATATACAATCTTTGTGAAATCAAAATATTCTTTATCTCAGTTGCTCCAAAACTGCATGTACTATAGACAAGTGAATTGGCCAAGTTGTAAGGAAACAAAATGTTTTAGTCTCAAGTTTTGTGTTTGTATTAAATCAAAGCCTGAATAATATTGGAAGTGCTTTTCATACTAAATCTTCCATTATATAACTCCAATTATCTTGTCAAATTTTAACAGCCAACAATAACAAATTTTTGATGTTACAGTATGAGCATTTTGTGAGTGAAGCTCGAAAATTGTAAATAATCTTTCTGTTGGTTTCAGGTTTGCAAGATGTGATGCAGCAGTCAAAGATATCTAGAGCTGTATTCTCTGACCTGTAGCTTCTAAATGTGTTAGACTATAATTTTAATAATTCCTCAGCCAATGTGAGCAGAGATTGTGTCTGATCTGGAAACTTGTAATTCAACACATCTTGAGACCAAAAAACTGGAGAAAAGTGAATCACTCTAGTGAGTCAGGAAAAAATAGTCTTCAGTTGATGGAAAATATTGTGACTGGATCACAATTACGTCACAGCATCCTGTGATCGCTGTTTGCAATCTATACTGCCAGCATGTGTTTGTGTGAGATTTGCCAAATAGATAAAGATTAAGTCAAGAAGAAGACCTGCTATATTTAGGGAGAACATGCCACTAATTCAGGTTTTTGTATGGGGTTCAAAGATAGGCACACTGACATTTTCCCCAGGGACCATTTCTACCTCTGGCACTGCCTTATAAAACTTCCAAAATCCAGACCCTTTGAAACTCAACTCCCAAGGAGAGTACTTCTCCCAGTGAGCCTAACTGAGCAATATAGTACCTTCAGGTCTGTATTCGTTCCATCTGGCAGTGGTAGCACACCCTAGAATTCAGAGCTGGAGTGTTGGAAGTTGGAACTTTGCTTTTAACAAGGGATTCTGTGGGAAAAGGAAAGGTGGAGCCAGGAGTTAAGAGGGAGATCAACCTTGAGTCTCTACTCACTTATCTGGAGAGTGCAAGTGTTCAGTGGGCAGTTGGGGAAATTCTTGTGACCTTGTAGCATTAATAAACCTGTTAGCTAGAACGGCACCAACTGAACCT